>JAGVSQ010004015.1:0-20276 GCA_022683975.1 Rhyacophila evoluta
TGTTGGTGGTCCGCGAAACATTTTTGAATTTTTTGGTGGTCCGCGGATGTAAAAAAGTTGAGAAACTATGCTCTAGAGTATGTCAATCTGTCCATTTCCGACACTTATGTTGACAGTTTTTTTCCCGAGGATTGGTAATCAACCAATTTCTCAACCTATGGAGTATTTAGTCCAGCATTTTTAGATTTTTAAATTACAGTGGCTGTGTGAATCGAACCCGAAATCTACAGTTCCAGAGCGCGCATCCTAACCCCTCGGTTACGGAGGAGACAATTAATTTATAAATTTAGTACATGGATAGAGTAAATATTGTTTAGCAATAATCAAGAAAATACAAGTGAAGTAAAAATAAAATTATTTTTACCATCGTCAATACTGCAAAATCACGTAACTCTTTTTGACTAACTTGTAACATTTTTGGACTTTTTAAAGGTAAGTTTACTTTTTTTAAGCATTGGCATATTTTTGCACTAGCACATAATATATTTAAATCCAAAAATGTGCCAATGATACAAGGGACTATTAAAAAGACTTTACTTTAAGAAGTTACTTAAGCCACAAAATCCAGTTACATCTTATTGCAGTATTGACGACGATATGTTAACTTTTTCCCCTCTCTTATATATACGTAAGCTCGTTTCTCTAGTAGCCGAAAGCCCAAGGTATGCTCTCGCATCCAGAGAATGTGGGTTCGAAAAAAAACTTGGGCCATAATTGAACCGATTAAAACAACAAAACCTAGCTATTTCCGCACCATGTGATTTTTTTGTTATCTAGCAAACTAGTCTATGTTGGTATTTTTTGAAATTTTTATTTTATGAATACTGAAATTTGAAATTCAAATTATTCTTCTATTTATTTCAGTCCTGCTCAAGTTGCAAAAATACTTATCGGGCTTGCTATCTTATTCACGTATGGACTTCAGTTCTATGTTCCTATGGACATTATCTTCAAGAAACTTGAGCCAAAGCTTCAGGAGAAATATCACAACATTGCACATATTTCCATAAGAGCAATCCTTGTCACATTCACGGGTAAGAAGTGCTTGACTTTTGTTAATTTTTTATTAAATCACCTAGATACTGATTTTGATTGAATACATAAAATAATATTTCATAAAATAAAATACTTTTAAGTCATGTTTAAAATTAATGTACACATTTTGAATTCATGAGTTCGTATAGTTTCTATCTACCATAAGTGCACATAGGTAAAATTTTGGCAAATCGTTTTTTTTGTTGGTTACTTTTTTTTAATTAAATAAAAAAATCAGGAAATTATTTATTTCTTGAATTAGCCCGATTTTTTTCCAAAATTTGAATCAACATTGCATTCTCGATAAAATCTTTGTTTGGTTTCAATTCAACCACCGCAAAGAGAGTTAATTAAATAGTAAAGTTAAATTAAAAATTAATAATATAAAATGTTGATGAACCGAGATGATATAAATTGAGTGTTACATATGAATACATGGCGATAGATGAACCATAACTGATCATGGTAGATGACCGTTGAAAAAAAACGTCATTTATTTCCGAATTTCCAAATATGATAATACGTTTTGGTTAATTATTTGCAATATACTTTGTATAAATATCGCGGATTATTAATTTTATTATTATTTATTTTTAGTTGCAATTGCCGTTGTGGTGCCAAAACTTGATCTGCTGATCAGTTTGGTAGGAGCTATTTTTTTCTCAACTCTTGGACTTTTGATCCCAGCTGTCGTCGAATCTGTTCACTGCTGGAATGGACGGCTTGGATGGGGATATTGGAAGCTATGGAAGAACATTCTAGTTGGACTTCTCTCGATAATTGCATTAGTGTCTGGAACATATACGTCCGTAAAAGCAATGATCGATGGAGATTAATTAAAAAATACATAATAATAAAATAAATATAGAGTTCCAACAATCTTGAGAAACTATTTCAAATGTATAACGTGACAAAGAAATGTTTAAAAATACAAGTAGTATGTTTTTATCACTTGACAAATGGCTTTCCATAATTTTAAATTTTAAATTTATAAACAGAGGAAGTGAAATTATAATTATTATATCCTGTAACAGTAACTTCAAAACACCCAGTACTTAGTGATTTGTGCAAAATATTAAACATGAAAAGAAGTGTTTCTCAAATGCTTTGTTGTTTTAGTTGCTAAAAAATGCTGTGACTATATTTTGAATACAAATTGGTCGTAATTACCGTAATATGAATTTAAGTTAACAGTAAGAATTTTTTAAATCTAATTCTAAGTGTAAAACAATAAGTAACAGTTTTCTCAATAGAAACAGTTTGATAGTTTAAATAAATTGATTGACTCACTATTTAAATGTTTTTTTAAAATATCATTCAACTAATATTTGGTTGAAATTATTTCATTTTTTTTTATTAAAATTACGTTGTGAAGAAAAATAAAATTTGGTGCGCACATACATTTGAGACGAAACACGTCTCGTTTGACATCAAATTAAATACATATCATTCGTATATATGATCTTTTAAAGGATAATACAATATTTGATTTATTAGCGTATTTTACTAGAAACAGTAATAAGTTTTTATATAAACTATTTTTATAAATATATTAAATCTGATTTAGTAATTTAACTCTTTAACTGCTAAGTAACGATATATCGTCGTTCGTGATATCGGCGAAAAATACTACAAAAAATATTGTTCTGCATGTAGCTTCTGTAGAATATAAATGAACACATTGAATATGACAAAGTATGATGGATTAAAATACAGTATCAAAATTTACTATAAACGATTTTTATGGTCAATTTCTCACTAAGATTATAAGAATTTCAAAACTATCGTAGCAGCTAAGGAGTTAAAGTCATATATTTTTAAAAATTTAGTTTAAAAATTGGCGTATATCTTCTTTTGTACTGTGACAACGCAAAATTTGTGAAACAGCATGTTTCTGATTTATAGACCGAATAATGTAAAATTTTACTTTAAGATATGACCGCATATTAACGACGCGATATGGTTACTAAAAAAACAATTAATTCATCAATGTATTATTTAACCAGAGTGGATATGACCAAAATGTATTATTTCTTATTAAAAATACAATATAAATATTGCACTTCCAGAAGGACACTTTCGCATGTCGAAATAGGCCATTTTTCATTAGAACAAAAACATTTTTGAAATACGCGTGTACAACATCTAGAAACTAAAGAAAAAAACGATCCGATGTCATTGTGAATATATGTAAGAAACAATTTATTATTATGAACTAGGGACGATTTCTATGCATCCTGGTGATGGCTTTTTTATAAGCTTTTTTGATGTATTATGATGTATCTTGTGTGATGGTTGCAGGGCCGCGCTTTGCTAATATTCAGATTGTGCATCGCACAAGGGCGCCTGAATATAATGAGCGCATTTTTGGAAGAAATATAAAATAAATTCGCCTGGAATTTTACCGTGCATTAATATTTGCATATTTAATATGAAAATTTAAAATGCTTAGAAGAGGGCTAGAATTTTTTTTAAATAATGTGGGAATTCATAAAAATAGGTAAAAATGTAACAAATTTTTGCACAAGGTCGCCTTTTATCCATGGCGTGGCACTGAATGGCTGTTTTGTATTTGCGTAAGCATGTGAAATTAATGTTTAAATCGATGATAGTACCATAAAATAGTGTTTATTTTTTTATTAAAAAAAAGGAATTAATGAAATGGGTTTAGATGAAATCGTGTAAGAAAGATATTTAACATTATAATTCATGAAACAAAATTATATATTTTTAATGGTCAGTTGAAATTGTGAGACATTAATAATTAGGTGCCTATGTATAATGTCTGTAAATTTCTGTATTTGGATAGGTTAAGACTGCTGATACATTTACAATAAGTATTTTTTTCTAGACTACATGCAGAAGTTGTGTGTTTGTTGTATAAGTGCCAAGCCGTAGTTTTATATGGCAACATAAACTAGGAAAAATTGCTAAACTAAGATAGTTTTTAATAGATCAATGTTAATAAAAAAAAACTACAAGAATATAAAAAACTCCGAGGTTATTAAAAAGTGTAGCCATAAGACACAAGTATACTAGAGAATACAATATATTAACACTTTATAACTTACAATTTAAACAATAAAATGATTTATACTGTCGAGCTTTTTACAAAACATAAATAATACACATGAAGGCCTTGAATAAACCTATTTTCGGAAAAATATATTTCAGAAATAATGATTAAAATATTTTATAAATATTTTTTTATGGTTTTCTTCTTAAATACTCAATGTAAATAACTTGTAGAAGTTTATGAACGCTAAATGTAAATCATTTGAATTTGTAAAATATCTTTTCCTATTTCTAAACTTTTTCAACTGCGTTCCAAAGAAAAAATATAGTAAACGCAGTTTCACAGTTTTACCATGGATTTAATGTCACTTTACTTGATTCCTGGTTAAAAGCCGAATTGATGGCATTAATTCTATATCGTATTGCTGTACTTCTATAATTATAATGAAAATTGTTTAAAAAGTTGAAATAAATCATTTAACAAGTAATTCATTTAATGTTTATTGAATTACTGTCAGTGTAACCAATAAATCGGGAAATATTTAAATATGATTTGAATTTTTTTTAGTATGGTATGATTTTTAATAATATGCATTTTGACAATAATGCCGATGAAAATTTGACAGAGCGATTGTTGGTGAAAGCCATTTTATTGCATTTGAACGTATACACATAATATTTTTCGACTGAATTTCATTTATATTATAAAAAAACACATATGCATTGTACTATTTTATATGAGAAACGTTGAAAATCAAAACACAGTACCTAGACAAGCTACCATAATGTTTTAAACATACGTACTTGCTTATTAAATAATTTTCTTTTGTTAAAACAGTGACTGTAAAAATAGGGTTAATTTTACTAGTATATCGACGGCGAAAAGAAAAAAGAACGTAACCCTCAATTTAAAAAAATATTTTTTATGTGATAATCAGAATATATACAACTTAATATACGTAATACAGAATGTAAGCTGAAAATGCTAAATTAGTGTCTTAATAAAGGGCTTCCATCTAGTAATTTTTATTGATTTTTCTGAAATAACTTATTAAATCAATATCATATAAGTTTTAGTACTCATGCACTTCAAAGTTGTGTCTATGTAATATAAATAAATAAACATATTTTGTGCCTCCTGTAAAATTTGTTCCATGTGGGTTACGTCATTTTTCCTTTTTACTGTCGATATTAAAAGCAATCATTTATGCTCTTTATTATATGTTTAATAAATATATTCCAAAAATCTGAAAAAGTCATTTTTTTGTGTAAGTTTTAATTAAACAAATGATAAAAACTTTTCTTAAATCAGTGGTAACATTTTTAATGGAAGAAAATATCAATAATTTGTAATTCATAGTTTTGAACCTTTTTGGATGCTTAAAATTGCAATTATTATTTTAATTAAACCTATATTAGCGTTTAGTATTGTTCAAAATTAGTTTTTGGATATTTTTGCGACGCGGGATTCGCTTTCGGCGATTTCAATTGTAAAAATTAATTTATAGTTAGTGGACTTATTCATAATTGTCTCGGCTTTGCTATGAACAACCCTTACATACTGAAACAACAGAATGTGTTTTTTTTTTTAATATTAACTATCCATAAAAAGCATATCAATCACTGGTAACTTACTAATGTGTATATTATATTGTGATATTCTAAATTAACAAAATATAACACACTTAGTTAACTTTAGTCCACATAATTAGAATAAAAATGAAATCGAAGAAATCAAAATAAAAACTTACAATATACTGTTATCAATATTTTTTAAGAATACTATTATAAATAAATCTAGATAAGAAACTGAATGATGTTGATTTTATCAGCTGACTTTGTGATTTTATAATTGACATTTTAATGTTAAAAATATTGAAATATGTTTGAAATTGTGATTAAATAAATTATTATTTATAAACTGATTTTTATTTTTTACCAAACTTTTTTTTACCCAACTTGTACCAATAAATAGCTTTTACCGTGCGTATATAAAAGCGTCTAATAAAATAATTATAAGTGAAATATTAAGCCAGAAATGAAACGCATTACTTTGGTTGCCACTAACTCCAAGATATAAGCTTAATTTTAATTTACTAATGTCATGTGGCCACAAAAATTGATCTGAAATTGTAAAGGCTCGTAAAATAGTCAAACTCAGTGCGGTCCATATGCCATCACACATTGAACACGAACAAATTATATCGACTGGAAAAGAAAATGTAAAGTTTGTTTGATAATCACAATTTATTACCCGTTTTATTAAAAGGATGTATGCTGAAAATTCTGAAATAGTGTCTAAATTAAGCTTTTAAGTTTAAATAAAGTATGGCCTTTTAAAAAACTACAATCTTTCACTGGTGTCAATTCAACTAGTATCATAAAATCAATCAAATTGGATATGCCGATTTGTAAAAAAATACTCTTTCATTTCCAAATAATGAACAACATAAACTGAAAAGTTATTCCAAATTGGTAAGAATGTGTGTAACATTAACACATGTGGCAACTCCCATTATGGAATCAAAGGAACACTTGAGAACAAATTTTAGCATATGTGACTGATTTATGTGGAGTCTTATGTATTTCTATGAATAGCAATATGAATAATCATTTGTTTCTTTACAAAACATAATAATTATTGAAAGAGTGTAAGGATTTTTTTTCAAGAACGGATGAAACTTTTTTTTTCGAAATTTCTATGTATTTTTTTCCAGCTTAAAATAAATGATATGGTTGTAATGACTTCTACTTATCATTAATAGATCTATCTAGTATTTATATCAAAAGAAATTTCAACATTTTATTTAAAAATAAAAGAATTGCTTTAAAATTAACGCGACAAGGCGCACGGGCGCACATATGCGGCCATACTCCCCAAAGGGTTAAACTAATATCAGATTAGGTAAATAAAATACCAGTTACAATTTTAGTGCACTTTAAGTTTGTGTCTATTTAATATTTTGACTTTGGTCCAAAATCATTAAGTAGACGTTTTTAGGCCTCCTGTAAAATTCGTTCCTTGTGGGTTACGTCCTTTTTTCTTTTCAATAATCGATTTGAACTTGCCTTTCTCGGAGGAGTACCATCTGATTTACCATGTATTAACTTTCATCTTTTCTTCTGATGTTTTTAGCAGGCTGTAGCTTACCTGAATAATTTTAGGTTAGTGTAGGTTTTGTTAATCCATGCAGTGCTCATTAATTTCCTTTATTGCAGATTAAAAGCGAAAATGCCACTGTCCATATAAGAATCATATTCATATTATTAAACATATTAATACCCGTATTATCTCCTAAAATATAATATCTATATAACAACCTACCCGGTAGCGTAGATGTTGGCGTGCGTACATCGCATCCAAGGATTGCGTGCTCGATTCCCACATCTGCTAGATTTTAAGTCTGAAAATGAGGGACTAGATACTCATCGGATTAAGCAATTATCTGAAAAACAATCCTCATTAAAAATAATTTTTCAAGATGTCTTCACATTGCTCCATATACTTCACTTTCAGAGTTAACTCTTAACACTGTGTACATAGATCCGTATGCTTTACTTTTAGAACAAATGTGGTATAATAATATAATAAAAACAGTTTGCTTAAATTTGATATAAGTAAGTAAGTATGTTGGTAGCGTACACGTCTAGCAATCCGGGAAATGCGGGCTCGATTCCCCATCTGTCGGATTAAAAAATAAATCCAAAAATGCAGGACTGGATGCCTAGAAAACAATTCTCGTAAAAAAATAATTTGCTAAGACGTCTTCATATTACGGGGATCCATATATTCCTCTTTTGGAGTGAATATCTTCACACTGTGTAGATCCAAATGGTTCACTCTGGGAGCGCGCATGGTACAGAGAGAGAATTAATATCATCGAAATTAATCTGATTTTTCGTGTTATTTTTTAGGTAGACGGCTTTGCTTTTAATCTGCTTATAAGGCTGTTTACAAATATCTAATAGTTTTAGATAAAAGAAAATAAATCATTACATATTGAGTGGGGAACTTTATTTACATTTTCAAAACACTTAAAATACGAGTTTTCTGAAAAATATATGGCAAAAATATACATACATACAAAATAGAAAATAAATGTGTATTTCTGTCAGTCACAAGAAAAACAGAAGTGACGTGAAAATGTTATGTGTCATTTATACTGCCATTTGGATGTAGTTAAGTAGAAGAGGTCCAAGCCACATAGTAACCAACAAGAGATAAACGCAATTGAAATTTTAGCGAAATTCATTAACGTTTAATGGGAATATAAAATATTAAGAGTGTAATATGAAATTTAAATACTATTCTTGGTTATTAGCTTATTGAAAAACGTACTATTTTAAAAATTATTGAATGTTTTGTTGGTGCTAATTTAAATTCAAATCGTTTTGTGCTTGGATTTTTTAAATATTATATTAGTATTTGCCTATATTGGTTATATTTGGAGTATTCTTTGTTAATAAAAAAAAATTATCTCGATATAGTACAATATACGTATATTTATTGAAAAACATCTGAAAGTAATATTATGATAATAATTATAATGTAGAATATATACAGTCAACAAATTATTTGTTCTAAGTAACCTTATATTTAAAGTTTAAAGCCAAAATCGTTCTAGCCACACGGACGTTTCGTAGATATCATTTATTCTAAATTGTTAGTATGCGGGTTGGAAACAACGCCAATTACTTCTTTTGGGTGTATATTTCTGATTGGGTGTCTTTTTCATATTAAAGTATCGATGTTTTTGAAGCATTGTATGCAATAAAATGAAAAATTTCAATCTATGGCTTGGACGTCTTATGCTCGATTACACCCATTTCTTAGTCTGTGTTATTTTTAATTTTAACTGAACATGATCACCAATAGTAAAAAAAGAACAAACGTATTTAAGTAAATTTCTGATTGTGGGATGAATAAAGAATGCATTTGAATCTATCCCATACAAAACAAAACAAAAAAGCTAGTAATCATATTACACAAAGTAACTATTACTAATTTTATTACTGTTTGGTGATTATACCACTACACAATAATTGCCTGGAAGAGTTTTACATATGCGTATGGTCGTTACAGGATTGATTTATCGAATATCCACGGTGTGTGATTTAAAAAACAAAATGTGTTAATTGATTTGGTAGTTTACGCCTCTGATTAATATATACATTAAGTCTATTATTTTATAATAAAATGATCATACGGATTAAAAAAATAGCTTACAGACCTTCATATATTTACTTACATGTACTTAAAAACATTTCGATAGCTTGAAGTGCAAATTTGGTATACCCATTTTTGAAAATTTTACAGGAGATTGTAAAAACGAATTGTTTTGATACAAAAACACAATTTAAACAATAGGACTGAAGACAGAATAGCAGAGGCTTATATTTTTAGTGTAGGTCTCAGATTTAGATAAAGTTGTATTTTTTTTTTGCGAAGTTATTTGAATATATTTAATTAATGTTGAATTTTCAGATAAATTGCTATTTGTTTATGCGGTTATTTTGATATAAAAAAAACAACAGTTGAAACGATTTAGGCCGGCGGTACGATAGCAAAGCGAAAGCAGCAAAGTGTTGGAAACAGAGATACAAAATATCTATAAATAGGTGAGTAAGCAAGTGGGCAAGTTGTTGTGACGACAACATGTTGTCGCGCTGCCGAACTTGCTCACATGGTCGCTCACCTATTTATAGCTATTTCGCATCTCTGTTACCGACTTTTTATTGCAGTCACTCTGCCGCTGCAGCATCTATCGCAGTCTCGGCGTTTATTGTATAAATGCTTACGAAAAACGTACTGTCAATATATCTGAATCAAAAATAGTAGAGTTTTATATTTTTTAATGCAATGCAGGTCTCAGATCCGAATGAAATTGTCAAATTTTAGAGGGACCATTTTTAATATTTTTAAATAACCTTGGATTGTCAAATTAATACGGGAAATTCATATAGCATGGTGCAAAAAGATGGTTTTATCAAGTCATTTTCAGCCACAGCTGGATCAACATTCCACTTTAAGCCATCAATATGTTTTCTTCTTCTGAACATTTGACGGTTGGTCTATTCGATAAACCAAACCTAAACTTATAGTATAATTACTAATTAGAAATGAATACTCACAATATATTGCTATATTCCGCAAGCAACTGTGGTCTATTATCATATTTTAAAAATATATATATATTTATTAACTCTCATATGAAACAAAGTTTCCAAACAAATTGTGATTATAAATGAAATAACATCACGTGTAAATCCATTTGCCCCATTCAATGAATTCACATTGTCAACATGATATAAGATATTAACTAAATTACTAAGGCGTTTCAAGATTGCACTAAGATAATATTTGTATTAATATTAATCAACGTTACAAAACCGCGAAGAAAATACTGATAAAACATGTTTGTCTATTATTAAATTTTTGTTCTATTATTGTATTTTATACCAGTGCAAAATTATCGATAAATAAACTGATATATCTACTGTAGAAAGGAAAAACGACGTAATCGATACATAACAAATTTTACAAGAGCCTCACAATACGTGTATTTAATGATTTTGGACCGTAGTCAAAATATTAAATAGACACAACATTACAGTGCATGAAAACTACAACTGGTATTCTATTTACCCAATCTAATTTTAATTTAATAAGTTGTTTAAGAAAAACTATTAAAATTGAGAAAGTGGTAGTCTTTTCCTGGTTGCAAATTTGATAAGTCACTCTTTTTTCAAACATTAAAACAAAATTTAGATACTGATTTGGTAGTTTGCAGCTTTCTTTTGATATAATGTGTATTAATTTATATACATTACGATCATCGAATCGAATCTATAGAATTAAGAGGTTCTCTAATTTTTCTTCATCTAAAAAATTTATAAAAAAAAAATTCATCTAAAGAGTTATGTAATTTTTCCTTTCTAGGGTCGATGTAAAACTAAATAATGTAATAAATATTATTATTAAATATTTGGACTGTCAGATGAATAATCATTTCATACTTCATTCTAAATGCTACAAATTAAGCGACTATAAAACAGTCCAGAAACTACACTTAAATAAAAACTAACGAAACCAAGAAGTTATTCATTTAAGAATACTATGCTCATTGTTGGTAAACGCTTGATTGTTCATGCCAAATCGGCCATCCTTCTGAGCTGCTGCTGGTCTGGGAGTTATATCGGTACTAGCCACAGTCTGGCCATGAGGCTGCATGACCATGTCCACTCTGTTTGGAGACCACGACCACTTTTCGGCTGATCCTCGCCTTTTGAAATGTATAGCTGCAAGTATTAAAATTATTCCGATGGCTGTCACTATCCATTGCATAACTTTGCCAATTTTTATCTTTAGATAGACACCGTTCAGTAAATCGTGTATTTCATCGTTTATTTCTGCTCCCTAAAATTAAAAATAGTAACAAACATTCTATAAATATGTTATAATAACGTAATAGAGAAATATTATAATAATGTGATAAGTAGAGTAGTGATAAGTATAAATAGCGTGCGCGCCTAGCAACCCTGGGAATGCGGGTTCGATTGCCCATCTGTCGGATTTTTGAAAATCCAAAAATGCAGGAATATACACCCATCGGGTTGACTAATTGTCTGATAAACAATACTCGTGGAAATAATCTGTCAAGAAGTCTTCACATTGCGGAGATCCATATACTCCACTTTCAGAGTGGATATCTTCACACTGTGTAGACCCAAATGCGCCATTTTGGGAGCGAACATGGTACATAATAAAAATATTATTATATGTATAATGCATTGATTCTCTGATGTTATTTATCTATACTGATTAATATCAGTATTCACTATTGTAAAATATTTCATAATTAATAACGTTGTAACCAAGAGGAAAATATATACTCCCATATTTTTGCATATATTATTTGGCAAATTGCACATTTACTTGCAAATTCATCTTTCTGTCTGTAAATTCTGTGAGAGAGTAAGTGTGATAGATAAAACATAGCACAATTCTAGTTGACTTTGATATGAAATTATTTCTGGAAGGAATTTTGTCTTTATAGAAGAAATTAATGATTGCAAAACTAGCTTTTAAAAAAGCAGACTAAAAATAAGATGGAGGTAGTGAGTAATTTTTACGTATTTTAACTTTCGAAAAGGGAAATGTGAAAAGGGGGCGATTGGGAAGCTATGAATTAGATCTAACCTCATCAATCCATACAATGGGAAATAGTCCTGATTCAACAGAAGAGAGAACTGTTATGGCTGGAAGCTTTATGAGTTCCATATTGAATTGTATTCGTTTAGCTCCTCTTAAAGCGGCTCCAGTTTTCTGTAAAAAAAATATTTTACTTATAATAAATATTGAATCAAAAAAAATTGAGACATCTATCACAACATTAAAGATAACCAAATTAAAATGATTATTTATTATTTTAGCATTATTAATATACTGCACTGACTATAGTGACAAATTTTACCGTCGTTAATACTACAGAAACACGTAACTCGATTTGTTGGTTGTACAAGAGATTGCAAAAAATAAAAATAAAATTTGCAAAGTGACTTAAGCCAACAAATAGAGTTACGTGCTTCTGCAATGTTGGCGACGAAATTCAAAATGTTCACATTAAGCCATAAATAGGTGAGTCAGCAACTGAGTAAGTATTGTGAGGACAACGTGTTGTCGCGCTGCCGAACATGCTCACTCACTTATTTATAGCTATTTTGCATCTCTGTTATCGATGCTTTGTTGCGGTCGCTCTGCTGCCGCGGCTTCTACCGTAGCCTACCGAATATCTAAAAGTTGCCAACTTACAACATGTTACTCGGGTTAACTTATTTTTGACATACGTGATAATATTTAGAACAATTAATGACGCCACTTGAGGACTAGGTATAATGGAAAGATGAAAAAACTCTATTGAAGAAGACAAATATGTATATTTTAATGGAATTCATGGCTGTCTGCAAAACATCTCAAATAATTTATATAAAATTTATACTTACGGGTTCTATGTCAACGAATGTCTTGTGTTTTTCTTTGTTTGGGTGCATGCCTTCGGCGATGTAGTCTATAAATGCAGGATCTGCCAAGTAAAAGTGTGGAAAGCTTGCAACAACGGGAGCTTTCTGACATGATGCTAAACTTTGAACTCCGTCCACAGCGCATCCGTCTCGAACAGTACTCCAATTACTTAAAATAATATATATGTCATTAAAAATTCTAAATTATTTAAAACTGGTCAACTTCCATATGTGAGATTACTGTTAGCGAACCGGGTTTCGCCTTTCGGCATCTTCAGGCTACATAATATGTGGGCAGTGAGCGAACATATAACATACTACGTGTAGTATAGATCGGACAGTCATTATCCAATTACATAATATAATATTATAATTTTAAATACTCACGTGGGACAGTAACATGTATTGTTTGGATTTGTCTTCGAGGAACCTAGAACCATATTCGTTGTTTCATATCGATATGCTGGTAAACCAAACGCCATCTTCTTTGCCTTAAACTCAGCGAACATTGGTCTGAAAATAAAAACAAACATGTGGTTAATTGTATCTTTTAATACTTGGTGCAAAACCACTATCAGTGCCGCATCATGAGAAGAAGACTGTTACCTGCAAAAAGATTTTTAACCGTCTGTTTACATATTTACACTGATTTAAAACTTGCCCGTGTTTAATTTTCTAGCCGTTTTTTAAGTATTTTATATTTTTATACTATGCTTGTTTTAGTTATGCAACTATCAATGCGTGTAGAAAAAATATGGCGAATTTATTTAAAATTTCTTACAGAAATGCGACTATCACATTCAGGCGCCCTTGTGCGGTGCATAATCTAGACCAGTATTTCTATAATATCGCATAAACAGCAATATATCATGTTTTTTTTGTATATAATATTTTAAAAATTGATTTTCTCTGCTGGTTTACATGTTATATGGTTCTTTTGTACAAAAAATACTCATTGAAAATCTGTTACTCTTTTAATTTTAGTATAGTGGAATAAGCTTATTTTGGAAATATACTCCTTAATTAAGCAGAATAAAAAAATGTCAATACCCAAAGCATGACATACATTATGAATCACAAATGTAGAAATTCATCGTACCTCCTGTATGATTATTGTTCATATGGTTTAGAGATTAATGGTGCAATGAGTTTCTTTTATGGATTCTTACCGACAAACGTCCGGTTGAAAAATGTAAATTATTTTAGGAAATTCTGTATCATCCAGCGGTGCATATAGTGTCGTGTCAGTTCCTTTGATGGTCTTGCATTCACCTTCCCACTCTTCCAGGGTGGTTTGGTTCTTATAGGAAACTATCTGTCCTAGCTGGTCAGGGTAATCTTCTCCTCGTATAACACTATAAGGTCCATCGAGAGTGTTATTAAGCTGCCATAAAGAAAATTCAATATTTATTAGTTGTTTAACAACATGTTACATCTATATAATATTAGGTATATAAAAACATGCGCGTGTTTTAATGCAACGTTGTGTCAAAATTTCAAAGCAATCGGCAAAGAACTTTCGGAGATTCAAGATTTTGAACCAATAAATATTTACATATATTTATTTTTTATATATACCATGTTCGCTTCTAACGTGAAGCATATGGATCTACACAGGGTGAAGATATCTACCCCGAAAGAGTATATGGATCTTCACGATATGATGACGTCTTTCATGAGAATTGTTTGATAGGACAAATGTTCAACCCGATGGGCATCCAGTCCTGTATTTTTTCAGATGTTTAAAATCTGACAGATGGGCAATCGAACCCGCATTTCCCGGATCGTTAGGCGTGAACGCTACCAACTACGCTATCGGGGAGACTTTATTTATGTAGATTATTGTTAAATGATTGTATAAAAAATAGTTCTACATTATTTATATATAATCGTTTAGAATAACGACTGCCTAGTGTTCAGTAAATATAAAAATATATGAACTACTCATTTTGTAAAACTATAAATTTCTTAATTAATATTTTCGACTGATGGTGCTTGATGGAAATTGATTTTAAATTCAGGATATAAATTTCTTGTTTAAGATATTTTTCAAAGTTGACTTTCTACGATTTTGACTTACAGCTGAAGTGACGGGAGATAACTTTTTCGTAAGTCAAGAACTGATTGCACGAAGCTTATCACATTTATCTAAATGAATGTTCACAGTAAAAAAAAATCAGTTTTGGGTAAGAAAAATGCGTTCTCATTCATCCGATTCCTGTTATTAATCAGAATATAAATATTTTATAACCTACGTGATGAAACATTGAAAAATAAAACCCTTCGGATGGATCATCACTCAGTCGCATCGTTGGTGGCAGCCTGGCTTTCATACCTTCGCATACCATTTCTGAAACAATGGTTAAAAATAAATATTTATAGGTTTTTTTATTTGTTATAATTAAATTAAATTATCTATCGATTTTAGAATTTTCATAACGTTTATATTCTTCTACGGATATTTCAAAACACTTGACAGTTATTTAATTACTACTGTAACCATGGACATAGAAAGGCATTAGCAAAGGAATATACGCCATAGGCTCAAAGACCTAAAGCCTAGTCCGCACGTATAGGTCATTTTCTGGGTTGTTGAAAAGGATATTAACTGCGGATAAAGGTTTTATTTTTTTAATGTCTTATTTTAATATTTTCTTCTATGAACTTAAGATGAAGACTTCTTACAACTTTGAAATGAGCTGGTACTTATACTACTGCACCAAAATACATCATGTTGGTACTCATTTTGTGCATAATTTTACGTTCTTTAACATTGTTGACACACGTTTTTGGGTTATTTTGTAAAAAACTGGAAAATACCCCATTTTAGGTTACCTTTATCTAACTAACTGACCAAACTCACCTCGGCGTAGAAGGAAAACTCAGGATAAGCATGTTGGACGATATCTGAAGCGATTAAAAAAATAAAACTTTTACCCCCAATTAATATCCGATTTTGTGTTTTTTTTTGCGAACTAACAATTGGTCTATAAGGCAGAATTTTCGCTTAGCTTTTATGCATTAAGACGTATTAAAAACTAATCGAAAATATGATATTTTCTTTTTCCAAAATTAAGCATTTGTCATTAGCTGCTTTTTTTCTCATGAAGGTAGTGTAGTTCACCAATATATTTGTATGAAGACTTTCCAATATAGTGAAATTAGGGTTTTATAGATTGAGCTTGATCTTATAATTTGAAAATCAATTAATTATTTGGATCATTTTTCTTTAGTGCTTTCAAGCACTTTCCATGATTAGTGCAAGAAGACTTTCCAGGAAGCTGAAAACGGTCAGAATAAGTGGTATTGAAGGTTCTCTTTTTCATACTTACCCACCATCATATTTCCTCCGGTACAATTTATCAGTACCCCATTGAAAAGAATATCACCCACAGAACCAGTCACTATTGGTGATGACGGATTGTTGAATAACTGTGGAATTATTCCATTTAAAGTTCCAAGCATCGTTGGCATAAGAGAATTAGCGGTAACGACAAGCCCCTGAAAAAATAATGCACATTGAAACGTTTTTATTTACAGGTTTACATAGTTACAGACATGCCAACCACATCCTCTGGGAGTGTCTCCATATGTTGGTCGAAAGGGAAGAGTTTCTCAAGTCTGGTTGGCCATTGCGACTTGGTTTCTGCGAAGGATAATTTTCAAGCTTTTTAAAAAATAGTAAAATCTTACGGCAAACGAGAAGGTCCTTTCTTAACAAGGCTAGGTATTAACAGGGTATAATTGGTTAGAATAGGGATCGCGCACACTGCACGTCAACCAAGGTCTTGGGAAGCTGCTCCTGGGACACTTCTGGCATTTATAAAGAGCGCCTTACGTTTCTTGAGCCACGGCATACCCGCATAACATGTGTGGAGACGTGGCGAGCGGTGGAGGGGAAAACAAGTTACAGATCTTCGAATATATACTAATATCACTGAGAAAATTTGACGTCATATAAAATCGACAATAGCCATTTATGGAAAATTATAATTATAACAGCCACATTGAAACTGTACAGCGCATAATTTTATTCAAGAGATTACAAAAAATATATCACCAATGGAGGAAGAACGCGACGACCAAGATATTTTCAGTGATAACACTGATGATGCAGTTTTGCATAAATATATCTGTTTATTGTCAAAATATTATTATCTTGCTTGGATCCAATCTTCTATTTTTCAGTGAAAACAATAAAAAAAAATTATACGAAATATTCAGATCTGAATCTATTGTGTAAAAACAGATTTTGGTGTATAAACTCATAATATTTAAATCGAAGGTCTCCTATACTAGTAAGTAATATATTATATTTTATAGTATACAACAATGCTGACTATTCTTTTTATTATGGTATGGTTAGTGCTGCGCCGTGGGTATCAGATGCACTTGTGCAAAAGCTATTTCGAACAATCTGTACACATATGAGTGGGGTATTTCCAAAGACAACTTAATCCACTTCTCAAAATTTAATAGAGAACATTTTGAACACGTATTTTTTGTATAAAATAACCACATAAAGTATTTATTAATACTTATTTTTGGAATTGATCTTTTCTACTAATTTGCCGCTAAATGGTGATTTATAGAAAAAATACTTAAATGTAAGCATCTTAGATTTTTATATTTTAACTGTTTTAACTGGGCAAATATCATTGCTCATAGAAGAACTAGGGAATTTATTTCACTTTTAAATATAAAGGCGCCTATCACATTCAGGCCCCCCGTGCAATGCACATTCTGTACAGTATTACGGCGCGGCCTTGGGTGTGGTATTTGTATTTATAAGAATGCCAGTCAACTTCTCATCTTAACCTTATTTCGACAATGATGTGTCTTTATATTTAAATATTTTCAAGGCCTAAAAAATAGCTTATTGTATACTAATTGTAGTGGTGATTAAAATTAAAAATATTTCAAAATATCTCACCATTAAGGCCACATTGAGTACATTGACAATGTCAGACTCCTTGAGACCTTTTGATCTTTCTTCGTTGAATGTGTAAATTTTTTTCAAATCGTAAGATATTGTATCATTGTCCTCGTATCGAATATTACTCTTGTATCTTCGTTGACTATAATAATAAACAATTCAATAACATTAATTATTTTTTTCTAAATAATATTATGGTAAATATTAGACTCGTAACAGTTTGAATTGGGTGTAGTTAAGCAAAAGTAGTGATTGTAAATTCTCGACTTTTTAAATTCTCGAGATTAAGAATTCTTTTTTTTTTTTTGAAAATCTCGAGAATTACAAAATTTTATTTACTTAATATTCTCGAGAATTCTTGAGAATTTTCAAAATTTACTAATAATATCGTAAATTCGTTTAAAATTAGATATTGAAATAATATGAGACA
This sequence comes from Rhyacophila evoluta, assembly GCA_022683975.1. Classification (NCBI taxonomy): domain Eukaryota; kingdom Metazoa; phylum Arthropoda; class Insecta; order Trichoptera; family Rhyacophilidae; genus Rhyacophila; species Rhyacophila evoluta. The sequence goes on from JAGVSQ010004015.1 coordinate 18,438, forward strand.
AGCCTTTTATTATTTTTTATAAATGGTTCATAAATAATACAAATGAAAAACAATACAGCACAAATAATATGATATTTAAATTATGGATATAACGATATATAAGATGAAAAATTTCATTCACTCTGTGATGACGTAGGTTTTACTGTGCTTAATGCTGTTTCATATTATGCTTTGGTCAAATCAAATTAACAAAGCTTAATTTCTACTATATTAAGTAGGTAAAAATCGAAATTCTCGAGATTCTCATGAACCACTTCTCGAGAAAAAATCAAAAATCTTCAAAATTATACAATTACAATCTCTGAGCAGAAAACGCTCAAGCCACAAATTGAAGTTGTTCATTTTATGATATAAAATGCTTTAAAATATCAGTAAATTAATATGACAAAGACACTCAATCAAAAATATACACCCAGAGAAAAAATTGCTGATTTTTCTAACTCGCACACTATCAATTTACAAAACAACGCGTAGAAATTGTAATAAATAACTTTAAGACACCATATATTATTAAATTATTGCTACAATGATAATATTATATAAATAATGAGTAAAATATTATATAAGGATTTATTACTCGTAAACGTATGGACCGATTTCCTGGAGTTTCGGCTTTGAACCTGAAGCAATTTCATCAGCGTTAGTGACGTTGAAGATGTAGACATTAAAAGAAAGCGGAAATGGCATCGTCTTCCACATTTTGTATCCATCTGTTCCTTCTGTTAGGGCCACTCTCTGAAAATATTTTTAAAAATAATCATAAATTAAACCGTAAATTAGTTGTGACGGATTACAAGTGCTGTGTATGGAGATAATGTAAGAATTACAATTGTACTAAGGATCCATGTTTTGATACAAAAAATAACAGTATTTGATAATATTTAGATATCGACTGTTGAAAGGAAAAAGTCCATAACCCACATAGAATAAATTTTATAAGAGGCATAAAAAACGTCTCTTTGATTATTTTAAGTGAAGAACTTACATAGAAACAACCTTGAAGTCGACGAAGACTAAAATTAGTATTTTATCTACTCAATATAATATTAATTGAAAGAGTTATTTAAAAAAATCAATTAAATTGATAAGATGGAAGCCATTTTTCTGGTCGCAAATTTCACAGGTCATAATTTTTTTTTAACTTAAGAACTAAGCTTAAAAGCTAATTTAGTATTTTCAGTTTACACACATTTTGATAGAACGTGTATTAAGTTTTATACATTGCGATTGTCAAAATTAGCTATATCATTTTGAAAAATTTAGGGCTACGTGCTTTTTCCTTTCCACAGTCGATGTGCTTATTACAATTATTTATCCCGGCAGGCTGATAACAATGATTACATGCATCTGATCTTGTACCGCACATATAAGCTTTTGGCTGCCATGATGTTTTGAAAATCTTAAAATACGTTTGAAAACTTGACCGCTAAAAATTATTTATAGGTAATGTTCGATATAAAACACTTATGCCTTACCTGCACAAAGAGCGATTCGACACCGACGACAGCAGGTGACCAACCACAGCGAGACAACGACCAATCACAGCAACGGCTGCCTCGCTGTGATTGGTCACCTGTTGTCGTCGTCGTCGTCGTCGTCGTCGTCGGGTCACTTATTGTGTAGAAGGCATTATTATCATTTTAGTCACTGTATTTGTAATTTTAAAAAAAATGGATGTGATAACGCAAATATTAGGGGGACCGGAAAGAAAGACCGTTTCAGGGTTAGTTTGTGTCGAGAATGGAATCTGATCCTCGCAAACCATTTTAGAATTATCGATTAAGCTTGGCTGACCATGGTCAACAGTCCAGGAACATCTTCATCGCATTGGTAAAATTA
>JAGVSQ010004016.1:0-20272 GCA_022683975.1 Rhyacophila evoluta
ATTATTTTTCACGAGAATTGTTTGACAGACAATTACTCAACCCAATGGGCATCCACCACAATCCATGGGCATACACATACCGTAGCATAACTAACGTAAACGGAATTTTAAAGTGCGTGTTATGTTATGTTTAATGTGTATATGTATAAATCATTCATTTTTAATTTGTCGTCATTAACGGTAGCGTAGTTGGTAGCGTGCGTGCCTAGCGATCCGGGGAAAGCGGATTCGATTCCCCATCTGTCGGATTTTAAATATCCAAAGATGCCCATTGGCTTGAACAATTGTCTGACAAATATATAATTACATACCTGATAAATAATAGAAAGGTGTTTCTTATATTTGTAGATTTTAGTCAGAATAGAAATCATTTAAAAATTCTAGTTCATGACTGATCGAGAACATAGAATACTTATTATGTGACACTTCTGACACTTTAAAATTCCGTTCACGTTAGTTATGCCACGGTATACGGTGACAGATGTAGAGACATCGCGGGTGGTAGTAGAGAAATAAAGTTTCATAATAGCATTCCATTACAATTAAGTGCAAATTGTTACATACACACAACGTGGCAGCCAGCAAAGGCCTAAAGCAATCGTATTCTTCCAGAACTGATGCCTGCGGCGGATTCTAGGCATACGGTGGCATGGTTTTATTCAAAATAAGGACATAAAAAATATAAAAAAAATGACATAAAAGTCGCAGCTTCACTAACAAAGTGAAGCTGCGACGCTGGATCTGTCTCGGCCACATACTGCGGATACCTCATGTGAGCCTTAACCTGATCTGCCTACACTTCAAGCCAACAAGTTTTCGGCGACACAGAAGTCTGCTAAATACTATCTATAGAATTTATTCGGCAGACCGGGGAAGGTGCAAGAATACTAACGGGCGATAGGGATTCTTGGAGGCGGCATGTGATGTCCGTATGCATTACTTATAGAGAAAATATGAAAGAAGAAGAAGAAATTATCGATTAGCGTATTGCTAGTTAATTGGTATAAATCGAGACTATCGCATTTTTGTTAAAATGTAGAATGAGGAAGATTATTAACAGATCATTCATACACACCCAATCATTTATTCGTTATATTGTATTTTCATATACGTTACATATCTAAATATGTATTAAAAATATGATAAGAAGACACTGTGGAATGACTACATGTAAATTGCGCGCGTGTCAAATTTTACTTCCAATTTGCATTAGATATTATAATTAAATTCAGCTGATATTCTCATATATATTCGTAGATGGTGAATGTATTAAATTTTCTCATATTTTAATACATTGATCAAAACCTACTTACTACATGTGATATAGGAGATACATTACGTAAATTAATATTTTAAATATTACCCTGAATGTCTTTGGTAACTTATTTAATATTTCGTGTTTATATACAATCATTAACAAAGCATACTGGGCAAAAAGCCCCATAAACTAATTAGAAGTTTGTGAAATCTAATATATAATAGATACAACTATTATGAACAGTTATATTCGTGAAGGAAAAACTAATTTGATCAAGGCATGCTACACACGCTACCGCATGCCAGACTACAAAGCTGGTGATAATTTTGCGGAAATACAATCCGCGAGAATACAATTGTAGTAAGCACATTATACAAATTGACGAATTGAAATCTCGATCCAAATACAATACGACACGAATACGACGCATGTTCTACTTTGGATTTACTAAGATAAAATCTTACTGTGGTATAATTCAAGGTAGATGACCTACACCAAACGAAGATCATACTCTCATAAACATAAGGTTCAAATCGTGGAATTTTATACAATATTATCTGTAGTTCAATTCTTCCACAACACAGCAATTATATTGTTTTTTTAAAATAACTCAGACACCTTCATGTATACCTTTATCTATCTGTATTTTTCGTTTTCTGAACATTTGACAATTGATCTATTCGACACACCAATCTAATAATGACTATATGTAACGATATATAGTGTGGAGATTTCTACCGTCAGAAAATATGAAGATTAGACACTTGTAAATCAATTACATTACAGATGCTAAATATTGATAAACATGTATTTATCAACAAATTTGAATTGGATTTTTTAAAACTGTGTGTTCGTTATAGTATAGTTAGTACGTGATGCGTTTCGCTATTGACAGAAAAAAAAATCACTAATCGGTAAAGACGACTGTCACATACTTCCTTACCATGTTTTTCATTTGATTACGCTTTTAGCTGTTATTGAATAGTGACTTAATATGATTTTTCTATTATAGTTCAGAGTTTTGTTTTTTTATTTTGGTTTTATAAATACAATCTATATCGGCAATGATTCCATAAAACTATTTGACTGCTTTTACGAAGTAGTATGGCAACAGTAGCTTAAGATAAAATGTCTTTCCGAAAGATTGTCTGTCTTTGTATGTTTTAGCTCAGATATTACATTCAGATATTTTTCCATCCATACAAGATCCACATCTGGAAATAACATCTTCATACTGTGGACGCTTTTCTTTTTGGGGGAACATTGTAAAAAAATGTATTTTAATAGTAATAAAAATCGATGATTTGTTACTCCAGTGCAAGTTGATATCGTTTATTACACATATTTGTTATAACAGTAACATATTTTTATAAAATAATATATTTATATTTATTTACAACGTTGTGTTAGCTCGCCCTTTTCGATTACAACCATAACTTCCACGGTTTTGTTGCCGTAAAGCTCCACCCAATTATCAGTCACTTCATATTCATTCAACTACAAAGTGCAAAACTTTAGTATATTAAAGCACCGTTTGTTCAAAAGACTTAATAATATACTTACACATTCTTCCAAATGTTATAATTCAACATGAAATTCTGAATAATAATAATTTCACTATAGACGCAAATTAATCATCTCAAATTAACATACATCGTATTTCTTACATATATTAAATACTATAACAAAAATTTCTTACAATTGGACTTAATATATATACAATAACATTACGACTTAGTCCAGTAGCGTTATTGAGATAAGTCATTGTTATGTTACGTTAAAATGCTGTTTTTTTCATGCAAAATTTCTTTTAGATAACTTAGGTTTGAAGGTAATAGAATAAAGATATTCGACGGTAAATATTTTTAAATACGCTGTCAAAGTTCTTCGTCTTCCAACTTTCTTGAGCCGCCCATCAGTCGATACGATGCAGCGATCGTCGAGTCGATAAAGTGGGCGGCATTGCGTAGGCGGCCATTGTTTCTGACTACGACATGTCATTATTATGTCTGCTGCTAACCAAGTCTCTTTGAGATAGCTTTAATAGTATTCATGTTTTTATAATATCCAAGACGCTGTCTTTGATCACCTTTAGCCGAATTAATGAGACGGTACACGAGCCGTTTGCGTACGATACAATCAGTTCAATGAAAAATTCTCAAATGATATAATTATTTTGTTATTTATATTTAAACAACTTAATACTGATAAAGTATTAATCTAATCAATTAAATATATCCAATTTGAACCATTAAAGACCACTTTCGTGACCACTCCTCAAGTGGAAATTATAAACATCACACAGCTCGTAGATGGCAGAAAGAGGAAATACTGAAGTCATCAGTTGTACCCATCTTAAATATGAGTAAGCTATGAAATTTAGAGTCCAAGAGTGGACTTAAGTCCATAGTTTATGTTAGATATGAGGTTATAAAAAACTCCGTTGCCATTTAGCTAATTTTCTCTTACTTATTTAGTAGTATGTACTATCGTTTCATATCTTCGCCTAGTATACTTTTAATACCGGAATCTATTACAGCTAAGTTTGAAGAAAAATCAACCTAAGATGTGATTTTTTGAGTCATCTAAAACACATCTAAAACACAGAACCAGTTCAAGCCTAACATCACTATTCTTACAGTGATGAGTGATTGTTCTATCCGATTTCTGATCTTTTTATTTAAAAATAAATACCAAGTTATTAAGCATGATACATTTGTGTTAGTTATGGTATTAAAGTTATTATTAATTATGAGATTACATGGATCTCAACAGTGTGAAAGTTGACTATTCATGAAAAGTAGTATATTTTGGAGTATATGTCGTCAAAACCTATGATAATATTTTTACGAGAATTGATAATCAGTTCATTACTCAATGCGTTGGACATCCAGCCCTACATTTTTGAATTTTGAGCCAAATTTTGAAACAATGAAATATAAGGTGTTTATATCATTATATCTATTTTAAAAAGGTGGAGGGGTAGTAACAGAGGGGTTGGGCACTACTGGCTTAGGGTATCAATAATTGTTTAAATTTTTGGTTATAAAATTATTGATATCCAAACGCTGCTACAAAATACTATTGAAAATTCTGGGCTTATTAATTTTACTAAAGCATTACTGCATTTTTTTATCACAGATTGTAAATTCATATGAGGCAAATTATAATCACAGCGTGTCAATAAATATCCACTCTAAACTTAGTCTACTATGTATATTGCCATAATTGTTTACAATTATGTTTTTATATTTGCAATATTCCCAGAACGTAAATACGTACTACAAGAGTATCATAAATTATCTTTAATATCAAAATTAAATTGACATATATGACCATAAAATATATTAAGCTCGTATTAAACTCTGATCGAAATTCTCATATGAAGCCGTATTTCCGTAACTAGAAATACGAAATAGAAAATGCTAAGTATTTACGCTATAAGCAGTGTATTTCAGGTGTGTGCAATATTTAATAGGTATATACAAATAACACAGAGGTGCAATATAATATAATTTATAGTAGTAATTAACGTTTTTTTTATATTTTCATAAAATATGCTGACTCTTAAGAATAAATAAAGAAGAAAAATTAACCCATTTTAACTTCGTTAACAGTCAAGTTCATTAGAAATGAAAAATCCAAATAATTTTAATAATACCAAATTAGTTGTGATGGATTTTAGAAATAAAAAAGCCGCCTTTTTCTAAAAACTTTATATTTATTTTTGATTAATACACTGTTTCATTTTCGATATAAATATCATTAAAAATCTTACCTACACCACTGCATCGTGACATCCTTATTTACTACAGGTTACATTCTAATTAGAGAGAGAAAGAGAGAGAGAACTGTTTGAATTATGACAATGTAATGCTACGAGACTCTAAATAATGTACTACACCATATTAAATGTAATAATTGCATGATATGTCAGTTAATAAAAGGTGTGGTGGTAATAGTTTAGACTTAGTAGGACTTTATTGTTATCATGATTAAGCGACTGATTTCAAAATGATCAATTGAACATAGAAAACTTTCATATTATGTCTTTAACAATGACAACATTGAAATGATCGTTCATTTGTGACGTTAAATGAAACGTAATGCTATTAACAAAGTAACTTCAATAAATTTGCAGTTCAATTTATATGGTATAAATAGTTGATTGCATATAAGTGTTCTTCTTTAATACCTTTTCTTGTAAGCCTGTTTTGAGTAATTTACATGGAGATCGCTCAATAGGCTGCGCTTAAAGTCGTATAGTCAGTTTTCGACTTACAACGGGGATACGTTTCACCGCCTTGGTCGTAAGTCGAAATTGACATAACATCGAATTATTTACAACAAACTCACATTGAAAATGCTCCAATTAAATTCATATTAGCTTTAATATATAGCATCAATATTTAGTTATGTATCAAACCTCTTAAATAAAAATATAGATACAGACAGGTCCTCAACTGCTCGTCAATTTGAAAAAAATGTTGTTTTTTTTTCAATTTTGATTTTTGACGTAAATTTAAAAGTCACAGATTGACTGAAATCAATAAATATAATAAAATAAATAATATCTGATGATCCAATCCGCGTGTTTAACGGAAAAACCATTGATCACTAAATGATGAGAAGTCTTGTTTCATGTAAGGTGTGTTCAGTAGAACTCTATTCAGAAGCTATCAAACTCTTGTTAACTTCAGAAACACTTTGAAGTTGAATATTTAATATAACTAAGAAGTATGCTTAACGGTTGACAATCACGGGTGTTTTTAAATCGTTAAAAGACATAACTCTAACCAGGTTATCTTCTTTTGACTATGAATAATACACCCATGAGTCAATAAGCCCTCCCTGGTTAGCGCAATTGGTAGCGTGCGTGACTAGCAATCCGGGGAATGCAGTTTCGAATCCCCATCTGGTGTTGGATTTTTAAAATCTAACAATGCAGGACTGGATTCCCATTGGGTTGAGCATTTGTTTGACAAACGATTCTCGTAAAAAGATAAACTGTCAAAACGTCTTCACACTACGAAGATCTATATACTCCACTCGGAGTGGATATCTTCATACTATGTAGATCCATATGCTCCAGTTTGGGAGCGAACATGATTTAAAAAAAAAAAGTCAATAAGCACTCTTCGTATTTTTTCTACTATTCCCAAAATCTTGCAATTTTCTATTATGATTTAATATGGTCAAAAATATCCTCCTAATTATTATCAGCCCTAGAAAAATCAGATAAAGAAAAATATCAGAGAATATAAATATCATAACAAACCTTCATTTTCAATCACCTGTATTTGTATAAATTTTGGTAGTAAATGCATTAATATTCCATATTATATACACCTATACTGATTAAAAACTGATTGAACTAAGGTTATATAAAATTGAACGCAACTCTTTACACTCAAATATCACATCCCAACTCAAAATAGCAGGAATCTAGCCAATACCAATTTATATATTCTGAAGAATTAGCTTTCTTGTAAAAAATGTGATACCCGACATGATAATATAGCACAAAAACACTAGGAAACTATCAGACATGTGATAATAGTTCATAAAATATTTTATTTCTGATATCAGACATGGCTAAATGCTGTAAGACGCCATTTCAGACCGATCTGTTCTAGGTGAAAGTGAAAAGCTAATTGCTGGCAACAGTTGGAATTTTTATAACTAAATATGTTGATATTTGATGTTTTCTCTCATGATACTACAATATTAATTTTAAATTATTTTAAATAAAGTTCAATTAGTTTTGTTGGAAGAAGCTATTTTGACTAAAGCTTTCCTGTAAGAAAATACTTAGAATCTTGTCTCACTACTATCTCATGTCACACAAAACACGATCTTTTAAACGGGGTCGCTACTACCTGCTTCTCTTTTATTTGTATACAATACAATTTATTCTTCAAAAGTAAAATAGAAAAGGTTCTCTTGGGAACTCAACTTGTTTACTACCAACTTAAGATAAAGGGAAATAAGAGGTTAAAATAGATGTGTTTAAGGGTCCAAACTACATTGCACATCCTAATATAAGATTTTTACTTATTAAAGTTTTCATACTCATTGTTGTAAGTTGCAATTTATAATGGTCTGAATAAGCTTTATAAAAAATCAATTAAGTAACTGAAATCTGATACTTTTAGAAAGTAAAGTAAAACATCGTTCAGATAATTTGGTATATCTTTTTTTTATTATTGTCTTCTTTAGAAATCATTGTCATTATTTATATAAGTGCAAAAATCTAGGGTACATCCTGCCTTCTAGTAACAAATCTCTTCACATGTCTCTATCCATCCAGTATTGCTTTTTTCCAATTTCTTACCCCAAGTAATCAACAACCACTGACAATCCAGCCTGTAAAGTATTAGTTTATTCTACAATGTTTTTATGGAATGCTGGACGTTTATATTTTTGTGGCTCAGCCACCTAATGCACGTAATCCAATCCAAGTCTTTTAATGCTGTCAAAGTTGCACTGGCACCTTCATACCATGCGAATATAACATTTTCGTTTAAATTGGAAAATTTTGATATGCGTTTGTTTCCAGCTACCAGTAATCACAAATCAGAAAAGGGATTCATGTTATCAGGTAACCTACAAATATTTGACATATTTAAAACTAGGTATTTACAATTCTATAGCATTTTTTATATACTCATGAGAATTCAATTATTTTGTATGATAAAATCTTAATTACTGTCGAAATACATCTTATATATGTATAACATGATCCAAAGATACAATTTGTATAATTACATTCGAAAAAATTGTGTAGCAGGCATCAAAAGCGATCGAAAAATATTACAATAATATATTTAATATGATATTCGAATTTCAATGCAATACATATTTTCAATTGATGACTAAGATTCAGTTTGTTCCATAAAAATGGCCAGATATTAACTTTGACAGATCATTTCTCACAAACATTGTGATCAACCGATTATTTAATTTGCTGAGCTTTTATATCGTTCATTTTATTTTATGCGACGACGGGTTTGAAATCACGACAACTTTGCGACAAAACTATTCATCTATGTATTTAGCGGTGATTTTCAATACCAAAAATTGAAAATAAACTCATGCTAAAGCATATTCTTCAATTCTCTCGAATTATAAGTTACTTTCAATGAATAAACAAGATTAACTTTTTAAAATGCACTTACAAAATACACATATTTAAATGGTACAAAACTTTTACCATTTTTTTATTTATCAATGAAAATGCTTGTATAATGTTATCGACTCATCAAATCTGAAAGGTATTTCAAGGTTCAGGCATTGTAAGAAACACAACGTAGAGTAAGCCACAAAAAGCTTCAAAACAAAAATAAAAATACACCTGAAAGCTAATACGCTTTTTTGTTCTTGTGCTTAACAATCGACCGCGACTCATCCATTCACCATCTTTATTCACCTCGCCTACAATGAGCGCAACAATATTAAGTTATTAACCGCACAATGGCGGGTGAGGTGGGCACAAAGAAGACATAAACGACACGTCTTCGAGGAGAGTTGCGGCAGGCCTCTTGTTTGAAGAGACGAAGGATCCTGTGGGAGACGTCAATGGGTTTGATCGCCTTTCAATCCATCTTGCCAGTAATATAGATTACAATACAACACACTGTTAATTTTTTTAGATCATAGTCTTCATTCGAAACAAATAATGTTGACAGCACAGCGCTTATCCCATAATTTCTTTTACGTTTAAAATTATTTCTCCGCATATTGACATGAACATAAAAAATGCTTACTAATCAGATAGATTTAAACTCATTGCTCAAATTGACTTTATTTAGCGTAAGTTTACTCATTTATTTCAATAATTGATCGTGAACAATACTTGTAGTCTCTTGTTGATTATCAGTGATGATGCTAAGTAACATATTGTAGTTGACATAGAGCTAGCATTCAAATTCTCTCTAAAAAACGTTGCTACTGTTCATCATTTAGAAGGAGTTCTTGTGACAGGTAGACACGCATATTTATTTTGTATTTTATAGTATAGATTTAATAAATTTTGCTTCTAATCAGAAAAAAAACTTTGTTTTAGCCATGCCCGCCCCAAATGTAGAACATCTAGATTCTATACCTAGACAATATGATGACTAATTTTGAAGGGTGGTTAATCACAGGAATTTATTGTTAAGCAAGCACTCACAACTATTTTGGCATTCACTCCCTTACCTTAAATTTTTTCAAGGCATCGTATAACTACTGGGGGTAAACTCACAACTGCTGATGTCGATGCGGCTACTGAAGCTTCTAGAAAAAAAAAATAAGAAAGAATATCGTCGTCAATATTGCAGGAGCACGTTACTCGATTATTTGGCTTAAGTCACTTTGTAAACATACTTTATATGTTTTATATATGTGTATATAGATAACTGTTGATACAAAAATGTGCCAGTTATACGAAAGATTACAAAAAATAAAACTATACTTCACAAAACTAGCAAATCGAGTTACGTGTTTGTGCAATATTGGCGACGATATATTGAAGGTATTTTTATAAATAGACATGAATAATCATTACATTCTTTGATGAAAATCTGTTAGAAAATAGGATATTTCAATTTGATTGGTTCCAAGATGATATTCGAGAATGACAGTAAACTTTATACTGAGTGCTTTCCGAAGCCATTTGGTCAAAAGCTGTAGAGAAGCTTTTATAAAAAAATGAATATTAATTTTTATTGTAAAAAAAAAAATATTTTTGTTGTTTCATTACATCTGTATATATAATAGCTACATATTTGAGTTGAAATTTTATTTTCATTTCAATGATTGTAATAAAACCAAATTAATCACTTCCATAATTCGAAATAAATATTTAATTAAATGCATGTATTATATACTATTGTTAGTTAATCTTTCTTTACATCCGCAGTATCAAATTTTAATATTATTATCTAATAGAATCAGTAACCTTATTGAATTGCACAAGTGTTTAGAAGAAGCGAAACATCTTTAGAATAAATTGATAAAGTAGTAACATGTGTACGATTGTATGCAAAGAAATTCAATATTAAACAAATTTAATGTATGGCAAAAAAACTATCTCTCGTTTCAGCAAGTGGATGCTGACAGGATGTCCTGTCTGGAATATGAGAGACGTCAGGATGTCACTCCTAATACGCCTCGATAACGTACTTCAAGTGAAATACTGCCCCATATTATATTTACAAATTGAAATTGTAAATTATGAAATATTTTAAATTTGTATTATATCATTTTTACGACATTGATTTTATTCATACAAAATTTTAAGAATAGTTACATCAATGAGGAAAAATACATTTTTTTGTTTTGTTTTCATATCTTATGTATATAATCTGTTAAACTAAATAATGAATAAATTATTTATAGATATTGAAAAAGTGTAAATTATTCTAAATATCAATATAAATGGTACCATAAATGAAGCCGCCCCCCCTAAATACTATATATCTAGCGACTAGGATTCGTAGAAACGGCATGCGGTATCCATATGCTCCACTTAGGGAGTGGATATGAAAGAAGAAAAAAAATATTTTTATCGTTTTCTGTGTTATTTCATTTGAAATATATATTATAAAAGGAACCATTTCGAAAAATACGCTCCTAAAAAAATGTCTTTTTTCCATCCGAATCATTTTTAAAAAGATTCAATTACTTAGAATTTTTACTAAGCTTAAAAATCATAAAATATAACCAGCACTAAAATGTATCTACATTCAATTAAAATAATGATATACTATTGATAAATAAATACATAAAACAAAAAAATAAATACATAAAGGCATGCGGTATTCATATGTTCCACTTAAGAGTGGATATGAAAGAAGAAAAAAGATGATGTAAGAGGATGTATTTATCGTTTTCTGTGTTATTTCATTTAAAATATGTATTATAAAAAAGGAAGGGTATTTCGAAAAATACCCTCCTTAAGAAATGTCTTTTTTCCACCTAATCCATTTATAAAAAGATTCAATCAATTAGAATTATTACTAAGTTAAAAATCATAAAAATTAACCAGCACTAAGATGTATATACATTCAATGAAAATACTGATATACTATTGATAAATAAATACTTTTTAATTCGGTGATATGGCACTGCCATTATTTAGGAGCGTTTAGGTTCCTTTTGAGTCCCACATGAACAGGTAGCAAGTAATACAAGTAAATGAAAGATATTTTAGAGGATGTTGTTTGAATGATGGTCAGGTGCATCCTAGCATCTTCCCATGTGAATGTGAACTTTATTTTTTTCAAACTCCCGCCTTCAGATTTTTTTAAATGCTCTAAATCTGTTTTTTATTATTTGTTTGTTAATCTTCGTTTTGTCGCTCTTTCAATGTGATTTTGAAGTAGAGACATTACTTAGTGAACTATTTTTATTTACAAACAAAGTTTACAAAATGTAATATTTAAGCAAGATCGTATTTTTATATTTTTCTGGCCACACGTATTTAGGTTATTCATAAATGGAATTTATTTGTTTGTTTGTTGTGTGTTTTTTATTCAGTAAAATAAGTTAATTTATTAAAAGATGTTTCAGTTATTTATAATTATTATGTAAACATGTCCGTTATGGACAGGAAAAAAGACGTAGCTCACACAGAAAAAAATTTGCATGAGGCACAAAACACGTTTTATATAATGATTTTGAGTCAAAGTCAAAATTTTAAATACGCACAACCTCGTAGTACGCGTAGACTAAAACTGGCATTTTATTCATTTAATATGGTATTTATTTAACAAAAAATATTATAATTAATGTAATGCAATTCTTTTTTACTGGTCGCAAATTGACAGGCCGTAATTTTTTAATCGTAAAAGCTCAATTTAGATGCTTATTCTTCAATGCAGCTTACATCCACTTGGTATGATGTGTATAAACTGGTATATATTGTTATTATAGACAAAAAGCTAAATACAAAATATCAGGCATATGTGCTTTTTTTACAGTCGATATCGATTGACATAACATATCCATATACTGACAACCAATTCTCGTGACACATTTACGTCGAATTACTTCTATACAATGTGGTGATCCATATATTCTTGTTATTATGTAGTCATCTTCACAGTGTCGAACTTTTGGAGAGAATATGAAAACATATAATCTGTAATATAATGACCAAAATGTATTAAAATGCAAAATAACTTTGCGATGTTATTTTGTCGAGTTCACATATAAGTTATAACTTGGTACACAACACACCCAGCCTACTTCCTCCCCTATTCCGGCTTTTAGATTCTCAATGGGTTGAACAATTGGCTGAAAATATATTTTTTATCAAAACTGTATTTTTTTCAATCTATGTACTTTAGTTTTATTGCAGACATGGTGCAGACCAACATGCTGCACTTCCGAAGCAGATACGGTAAAAAAAATACATACATCTCGCTTATTTTACTCTCTACGTCTCAATACAAGTATTTTCATTGATTCATAGCATATCAATATCATATATCATGGCAGAAAACAAAAAATATATTAACAGTTATTGTTATCAGTAAGGTGGTAATAGTTTGAATTTTAATTGTCTCAAGCATTTAATTTTCATTTATAAATGAAATCTGATTTACAAAATATATAAATGGTATCAGTACATATGTGTGTTCACTATGAATAATAAATATACTGAAACATATAAGACTTTAAAATTACAGGTGTGATTTCTACGCAGGTGAAATTATTTACCGTAACGTTCTATTTATTTTGGTAATGCATACAATATCACCTATATTGTCGGTACGCAAATAATAGTTGGAATAAGACATAAAAAGGGTTTCTTTAGAATGAAAAAAGAACTGTTAAAATATCGATATAACAGTATTTGAATGTTTTTATTCTACCACCTGTCAATATTTTCCCTTAGGAAATATTTCATTACAACGAATATTAATATGTATATATAAATATAAACAGATTAACTATTAATTATTATATTATTCGTATTATTATTATATATTGCTGTTTCAGATTATGTTGATTTGATATAATAATAATAATTCATCGTCTTTCAATAGTTTTTTTAGACCATGGATTGTGATACAGTCTATATAATGTTATGAATAATTTAAAATTAAAGACCGCTTTTTACCATGCTTATTTTGAAAGTGGAGTATATGGATCTCCGCAGTGTAAAAACATCTCTCGACATTGTAATTTTCACGAGAATTGTCAGACAATTACTCAACTCAATCGGCATGTAGTCCTGAATTTCAGATTTTTAAAAACTCGGTAGATGTTGGAATCGAACCCGCATTCCGCAGGCTGCGTACGCTAATCTTTACACTACCTGAAAGACAGAAGTTTTATTTTTTAAATCTCAATGCTGTATATTGATTGAAAATTTTGAGAAATAAAAAAAAAATCGGAATTCAAATTGCAACATTTTCAAAATTCAATTGGAATTACAAAATCTCGATATTTTTCGGAATTTCGAATTTTTTTCTACCTTCGTACATTTGTCCAGAATTTTTGTCGGTAATTTCTACTTTCGTACCTAATAGGACGTGGAAAATTAGAATTCGTAATAAATTTTTTCGACATTCGAAATTCAAAAACAAAAATTCAAATCTCTACGCTGTATGGACTCAGATGATTTTAGCTTATTTTATAAATTAAACTAATATTATGCACTCCTTATTTACTTTACTATAATCCACTTCAATTTTAATTTCTATATCTCTTCTTCTTAAACTTCTAGACTTCTAAGTATAAATACACAAGTTGTATGTTTTTAATCAAATCCAACGTAGATAAACGGTTAATCTTCCTAAAAAGTCTTTTTGATACTTTTAAAACATTTTTAAATAGGGTCAATTTAATAAAACAGTAATAAAAATACGGACGCTAAATATTGGTGATATTTAAAAAAAACCCACAGAAATTAGATTTTACAAATTGATATTTTTTATTCTGGATGCACTCGTTTTGTTAAATATAAAATACTCAGAATCAGATTAATTGTAAGGGCTTAAATTTGAGAACGCCTTGAAGAATCAACCTTGCTACAAACAAAAAATACACATAAATTAACATTTATTTTACTTTAATTGTGGGAAGATTATGTCAATGAAGAAGATTTTTTAATGTGATAAAAAAAAAACCTTTTGAAATAACCATACAATAATATGCAATTCAAATCTATATCACAATATTCTCGAAAGGAAAATGAGGCCTCCGAAAAAGGTGTCCAAGCTTTATTGGAAATATTTGATTTTTATTTTTAAATATTGTTTTTTTTTTACTTTAATATTAAGTATAATTGATTTAATTCTATAATATGTGCGTTATTATTATTCTAGTTATATAAATTATTACCAATCTAATAGATCTAAAATTAAATAAGCATGGATCAAGAAGAAAAATAAGTTCTTAGTAATTAATTTTTCTAAATTTAAATAAACAATTTTCACAGAAATCATATATACAATATTAAACATATGAATAAAGAAACGAGTCAAATTAATTCACACGCATTTTGTCTGCTACTAACGGTTAAGTCATTTACATATTGAGTGTGTGTATTTTTATATTTTACTAATCATTATATTATGCCAAAATTTCACTGTCATATAATCGTATAGATAAGTATTGTTGATTGTTTAATCTTGAAATCAATTAATTTTCCTATATAGTGATTTATTTATTTTATTAAAAGTTTTTCTTCCACTGACCAATTTTTAAATTTTTACACAATCCATGATTTATAATTTCAAATATTTGTTATCAAATAAAATCATGTTAAATATAAGTATATTTCATAATATTATTCGTGAACTTTAATTGGTTTTGAAATCGTTCTTTTCTTCTCGTTAAATAAACAATTTATTATACTGTTACTTTTATTATTCGGATGTGTACCAGGATATCTTTATGCAACCATGTTCACCTCAGTATGATGAGGATGATAAGGCCTTCAATTCAGACAGTATTTAGATTGCTGACACAAATGCTAATTTAGAAGATTCACGCGACATCTCTGCATAGAAACAAAATCAACGGAAGGATGAGAGGTTCTTCCAGGCGGACACATGTCTAGTCTTGTAAAAAAGTAACATTCACACGCGTTCATTCAAAACAAAATTCTTTATTTTTTTTTATATTTACATAACTTATATGCTCAGTATAATATATTTAATTTATCATGTAACAAATTTGAATTATTTATATATTTGTCGATATTTTTATATTCTCTGTATAAAAATACAATTGGAATCTATTTACTGTTTTAAGCACACTTTTATTCCATAACCTATATTATTTAAAAGGAATTGTTAAAAGACTGTTATTTATAACAGTTGTTTATTTGAAATAATCTAAATTTATTACGTATTAGTTGTGATACATAAGAAAAATTAAGTACACGTACTAAATATGAATAATTTCTTATTCATGACTGTCATTACGATTACTGGGATAAGATATGAGATTCAAATAAAAAAGCACTTTTCACATGTTTATAGAATGCTCATATTCTTCAACTTTTGACGTTTTCGACCATAGTCATCGAAAATTCTCGCTTTAATTCACTTCGTTTTTAAGCCTTACTAGATAGCCTGACTATTTCCAACGATTCTTCTTTAATATTATTGTCTGAATATTATGTATTTAATTAATCGTATATATAACATTAACTGATTTATTCTCGAAGCTTTTTACAACTAGTAGGTTTCCATTCATAATTACAAGCAATAAACTTTCATGCAGATGAAAATGCACTGTGCATATATTATTTTCTTGATTATTAGTATAAAAATTGAATATCTTTCACATCCATGCATCTAATCATAAATAAATTAGATAATAAAAAAACTCTATTTCCAAAAACATGTACGTGCAGTCAACATTTGTCTCACTTACGAATTATAACAATATACACAAAAATTCCTATAAAAGGCTTCACTTTATTCCATTTTTAAATCAAAATATATTACAAATTCTTTTTTTCAATTGTTTCATTAGTGATAAATTCTCAAGCTCATCGACATATAGACAAACTTTTTGGCAGCTAATAATAAAGTAATCATTTAATGTTTGACACATTTTTTCTTAACGATAAAAGACAAATGCATTAACACAACAATAAAATAATTATACAGCCCGCCAAATTAAAAAAAATCCATATTCTTTTCGATCTTACCTTGAATAGGATAGACTGAATAGAGTATAATAAGTAGATTAAATAAATGTTACATAATTACGGTTGGCTTGTTAAGCTGGACTTATATACTTGTTTCAGACACTCTGTATAAAAATAAGATATTCCAATAACAAATCTCACCTTATGGCCTCAAGAGAAGACCGTTCCGTAATGAAATTTCAAAGTCAAAGTAATTCAAAAATATTTAGATCGGACCTAACCTGTCTACACAGTCAATTGTCAAGGGCCATGCCATCGTCGCTGAATATGTATGAGCGTTATATCACCACTTGATTTTTTTTTTGTTTCACTAAGGAAAACTATCCCGCATATTTCCCAGACTTCCCAATCGTTACATAAATAAATGATTATAATCGATAAAAATGTTTTGACCCACAATCGTGTCTATGAGATTGTCCTCCAAAAGTCAGTCAGGGAAGATCTTCGCATCAATATTATTTTCTTGGACAATTCTCATGTTTGTTCATGCATTTTTCATAAGGCTTGCTTAATATACGACTCGTTAAATCAAAGGCAAAGAGGCCTCCAATGTAAATAGGTGTATTTTATAGATTAAATAAAACATCTATAAGAAATTTTGTATAAAGTTGAAAACTTTAATTGAAAACAATTATATTCATTATGATTTACAAAAATATGATGATAAGAATAAAAAATAATAGAATAAATAGTAGAGTAGAGAATTAGTAGAGCTATATGGACATAGGCATTTAGAATCTAGATATAATATTAAATGTATATGCATAATGTAGAAAATAAGTACTTTTATAAAATGATTTTTTTAGATTAGAATAATTATAATTGATAGTTAGTTGTAATTGAGGTTAAAAATAGTTGGTTAAAAGTTAGAAAATAGAACAGTGGAAAGCTTTTAAATACCTTACGCTCTATTGACTAATAAGCCTTCTTAAATGTCAATCAATTTCAGATGTATACCATAGCGTAACAGATATGAACGTACAATTGTCATGAAAGCGTATCAGCAGAAATATCCCGATAGCTTTTATTAATGCTTTTAAGAGTGTATTAATTGCACGCATTAAATTATACCAGTGTAAAGATATCCACTCCAAAAGCAGAGTATACGGATCTTCATAATATGAAGTAGTCTTGACAGATTATTTTTTACGAGAATTGTTTGTCAGAAAATTGCTTAACCCGATGGGCATCCGGGCTTCCATTTTTTGATTTTTTAAATTTGGCAGATGTGTTAATCAAACCCGCATTTTCCAGATTGCTAGGCGTGCAAACTAACCTCTACGCTACCGGGGAGACATTTACGATGGCTATTGTAAATGATAAACGATGAGTGAAAATTGATAAATGGATATTTACCCTATACATATTATTTGAAAGCAAAACTTTACTCAGCCAATGGGATTAGAACTCATATCCACTGGATTCTTAGTGGATTACGACACCATTTATGAGTTAAGCACGTTAGCTAACACAATATTCACATCACATTTCAATGAAAAATGATAGTTGTATACTTGTAACTTTTCTTATTAACTGTTTTTAAATTGATGAATTGTTATATTTGTATCTTAGATTAATTTATGTGACGTTTATAGGAATCTATGTTAAATTATTATAACATATAGAAATATTCCATTAAACGTTTAGCGTAAATTATGCGACACAGGCAGAATGTTTACAACTTGTTACAGATATTACTGATTAGAGAAATATTTTCATATCGCCGATATCTTTAGGCGAGTAATTGGTTTCCAATAAGAATAATCTTTCCACACATCTCTGGAGCGAAAACCACTTTTCAGAGGCGTATTTCAAATTTAAATATACTCAAAACGCGACTTGTAATTTTCTTTCATTAACACTTTTGATTCGTATCTTTCATAGGCGCTACAAGCATTTAAATTGTCATTATTCATGGAATAAATTAAGTTTTACTATAAATAATCATCATCCACAACAATTTAAACAAACTGACTGTCGTGTGAATATCACTGCGTAATTATTTAGTTTATCGAAGTTATATGCATCATATTACCATTAATCCCAACTATACCGATTTTTATAAACGCTTAGTTAATCCAATGGCTTCTTTAAAAGTCTCATCTTCCGTATATTTCAACTCCAGGTTATTAGTAATATCATATTAAATATATTATATAACGTATTTTTTTTGATTTATTTATCTAACTCAACAATTTGTTTTTCTCGTCGGGGGTCCATGTTTACGAACATATGAGTATGTCGCATATTATAAAGCAATATCGTGTATCCCACACGACACATTTTATAACAGATGAAAAAACTCTGTTAATCACTGTTACAAAATTGAATTCCGTGTATTTTTATGTTACTACTAAATTGAATAACATTTTTCAATCTTGACATTGAAAAAATACGAAATTTTATATTAATTATAATGAGTTCTTTTTATATTTTGTATTTTTCATGTGTGGTATACGAGGTATTGCTCTATAATGATGAATGTGATGACGAAGTTGTATAAATGTATTTAATAATCGAATGAGTATGAAGGTGATAAAAAATAATCATCTTGATATTTTCGATTTGGAATCGGAATGGAGACTTTATGAGGCTTAGGCTCGAAATACGGCTAATTCTTAAAAAAAGCTGCCTCCACATAGTTAAGTCTACTGTCAGAACTATTATTGTAATTATTTTCAATATTTTATTCATCCATGTTCTAGTAAAATCTAATGAAGTTTTTGTGATTTGCTTTCTGGTAGATTTTCTATATTTACTTGCAAGAAACTGCGAGTTTATTACGTCACCATAAATGACCAAAAATGCATAAAACGTAGACTGAAAAACAAAATTCTCGAAACTATAGTTTGTCCGGGAAAATGTAATTTTTAAACTAAATTTCAGAAGAAGAATAAGAGAAACTTCCTGTAATGAATTGCAAAGTAAAAAAATCAGCCGCATAAAGGCAATCAGTTATTCGATGAAAGAAAAATGTTCAGTTGTGTATCTGATACAATATCACATTATTTTACAAGTTCGATCATTACATATTTGTTATTTATATTTCCGATATGTTTTTTTTAATAGTAAATTTAAAAAAAATGAAATAAGAATATTTCTTATATAATATTAAAAATATGTTTTATAGCCTCTATCAATTCAGGTTTAATTGACACTTATGCAAATAACCACCTACGTGTTAATTTAATTTTATATATAATATACAAAAAACAAATTTAAATATTGATATAAATTAGTATAAAAAAATGTAGTAGGCTATTAAATTGTAACACATGTTTTTGCATAAATCATGTTTTATTATACGTTCGACGAAATTTTTACGAGACAAGAATTATTTACTTCTAAGCTATCTTTAAATCTCTTCATTCAAATTAAAAATGAGTGCCAAAAATAACTGATCATGATCTTATCTATAAATGTAAATAAGCCATATGTGTAAAATGTCAATTATATTAAATTATACATGTCAACAAATTATGTCAATCACCTCTAATCGACTGTTACACGGTTTGATTTTGGACAACTAGATTCTGATATGATAAATAAATGATAGTTATCATATTTGATAAAAAACGGTATTGCCAATTAATCATTTATTTGCTTTAAATGGTAAATAATAACATGTTAAACTGCCAATTACTGTTAACCATTAAAAATCAATGACAATTTTTATACATTGACACTTGCGTTAAATAATACTATATATATCGTAAGTAATATTTTATATCAGTAGCTAATTTATTACAGGCCACGGTGGTTTTTCGCTAAGCTGCCTCAGTTTAGCCTTGTTAAAACTACATGCCGGATGCATTGTTTTGAAAAAATCTTCCAAAAAAAATCACATTTTTTTAATT
>JAGVSQ010004017.1:0-20268 GCA_022683975.1 Rhyacophila evoluta
AATTTAAAATCAATTTCCATCAAGCACCATCAGTCGAAAATATTAATTATCAATAGTCTGAATGATATTTGTGTAACATCACGGGATGTATTCATCTAGTAGTAACTTGATTCATGACTGTAAACGATATTGTGCGTACGGATTTTTAGCCCACGTATTATATTGTATCGATTCCTTTGACTAAAATATAAAATTCACTCGTCAAATAGTTTACCAGTCCACGAATTTCTACTTAAATTGAACAGATAAAATTAGTATTTTTTTCTCACATTTAAATTATTTTGCTGCCGTAATCTGAATAGACGATATTTTAATAGTTATTATACAAATATCACCAAGGTGGCCAATAAACTAGAAGCCAGATTTTTATTCAATTTGATTACTCTAGCAAAAAATATTCGTCTATAATCTCAGAGTATATATATAAGACGCTTTTGTCACCTCAGAATTTTATCACCAGCACATAAATTAACAGCGGACGTCAAATAAACGTGGTACGGTCATAAAACTCGAATGGGAGACATAAAATTATATAATAGGCTCTTTTTCGCAAGATTACAACAACCTGTTGATAGACACACGTCCCAGGAAAATTTATTAAGCGCCATTTATTCCATAATTCATATTTATTAAAATGAAAAATGGGAAAGTCGCCGTATTTCTCACGATCGATAATAAAATCTGCGGCGAAAGTTGACTTGCATTTGTGTCATTATTATTTCATACTTTCTAGTCGCTATTTGAATTGCTCGTGATGCGTTCGTATTAAAAAATGTATAATTGGCATTTTCGCTTTACACGGATGTTCTTGCGGCACACTTAAATGTTAGTAGAAGAAGTCGAAGAGCAATAAATATTTAATTTAATGACAAAGAGAGACTCTGTAGTAGTATTCATAGTATTCATTGTAAATAATGTGAGGAAGTGAGACAGAGCAAAATAAAATTGCATCGGCTAGATAGAAATAGCAATACGACGAAATCAACGGATGAAACGAAACTAAATAAAAGTCTGCAAAAATTAAGCAAAATTTTTCTCAATATTTTTCGATTGTTTTATTATTTAAGTATGGATACGAATAATATTTTACTAATTCCTTAAAAAAATACGAAATCTTACGGCGGGCGAGATCAGTTCTCAACAAAGCATAAACATGGCTATTTTATCTCACATATGGGAGTTTACCAGTTTTAAATAATTTAGAATTTACAATAAATTTCCATCAAGCATCATCAGTAAGAAATATTAATTATATAAGCAAGGCTAGTTACAATATGGATGATGTATTTTCCCTATTAGTGCACGCCAATTCAAAAATCTCGGGAAATGTTCATGGATCACTTTTGGAAATTTTATGAGCGTTTCATGTCTGTTACCCCACAGTATACTCCCACATAACGAGGGTGGAAATTTAGAGGGGAAATCAAATGTATTTGACAAGTTTTAATATATGATGGAACTTTTTTATTAACTTGAAAGAAGTAAAAATCAGTGAAGGCGCCTCTATGCAAAAAGTCTTATAACTTAAACAATTTAAAAATTCTATTTTTATAGTACACTTGTTTTTATTAGGCAAATATCGCGCGTAGAAAATACTGGCGAATTTATTCAATTTTTCATATAAACGACGCCCATCATTTTCAGGCGCCCTTGTTCGGTGCACAATATGTACACTAGAACATATATATAAAGAAGGAGACCAAATATAACCGAATACGCTGGCCAAAAATAATAAGGTTCATCCTATGTCCGAAGGAAATTATGAATTGTATTGAGAAAAATTAATAAGTATTGCTACCATAAAATGTAAAATAATATTATGATTGTCAATCTCAGGGAATGAGTGGAATTGTGAAAAGGTAGCACGATAAATCCACAGAATATTGGTATAAAATTAAACAAATATGCATAGAATCCGTATGCAGAATCGATGATTTTATGATAATATAAATATTCGAGTATTCACTCCACTAAATTATTTTTTTAATACATTTTACTTATTGAATGCTATGAAATTTAATCTTATATGTACTCCGTTCTAAATAATAATTTATTAATCTCACTATATCTTCTCTGCTGAGCCCATAAGCTGTCTTCAATCATCGTATCTTGATGAAAATTTAAGCTCGAAATTCCTTGTCATTTTTTTTTACATTCCATAGCCTGGAGGTATGTAAACAATCACTCAAGAGGACAAAATCTCGTTTGGCCGAGGCCAGATTTTCATCGCTATTTTAATGCTTACGTACAACACTTTTGATTTAGCCTGTCTGACGAATCGCCGAATGAGAGAAATAAGCCGAGTAAAATATTTAAAGAATTCCATATTAATGCTGCCTATGTATTTTTATTGTGTTTATTATAAACAACGATGTTTTGTATTTTTCTTTTAATATTTTCAACCATAGATAAATAGAGTAGACGAAAACTGTCATTATTTTAACTACATTCTCTCTGATTTGTCACATACAATTGCCCGGGAATTTTTAGGTTATTTTGTTTCTCATTTCCCGTGATTTAAAAAAAACTACACGAATACCTCGTAAACGACCACTTATTATGGAGCCCAAAATTGAAATCGCCTGCAAATTTATATCTTTATTACAAATAAAGAAGATAATAAAATAACACAATATGATATTTACATTATATACATATTTAAATCCCATGACCGTTCCGAAAGTGGAGCATATGTTCGCTCTGAAATTGGACTGTATGGATCTCCACAATGTGAAAACAGACTTGCCAGATTATTTTTCATGTGACTTGATTGTCAGACAATTTTTCAATTCAATGGGCATCCAGTACCGTATTTCCAGATTTTTAATAATTCGATAGATGTTGGAATCGAACCCGCATTTCCCAGACGCAGACTCCACGCTATCGAGGAATTAATAAATCAGAAATTATTAAATTGGTGCTTTCACTAGACTTTATAAATACAAAACACGTGGCATTTTACTAATATTAAATAAAATTGATCGAATTACAACTAAGTCATTCAAAAAGATTTTTTAATCGATCACCAATTGAACATCTATCTTGTTTAAAACGTTCCTTATATAGAGAGTCTGGCTCTATTCTTATTATATGGATGGACTGATATAGGTCATGCAAATATAAAGGTTTATTTAAAAATAATGTGATAATAGTAAATTATTACTTTTTTTAGTAAAATCACCTTATTACTATCGTTTTCCTTCAAGATGAAATTCTAAGTACTCATCGTTCGCACGATTTCTTAACACGCGAAATCACCCTACCAACCAAAGTAAAGCTATTGCAGACAGTTTTCTATTAATCTTTTTTCTCCGCTGTGAATCTATGGTAGATAATTGAGTAATTCTTGTGTAAATACATATATTGATATAATATATAAATAACTAATGAAAATTTACGTGTTTCTTATTATGACGTAAATTTTTATCATATAAGTATTTGTAACTAAAACAAAGACTGAACGAGTGAAATCTCCTTACAGCGATTACCAAATTTACCATATTTTCGGAATAACAAAGACTTTTAACTGAACCGAACAATTCATAGATAACAAACTAAACAAATTGTCGCTGTAACGAAGTACATAATATATTATATTCGTTCATTCATTTAAGTGTGCTCGTCTTCCTGATATTTTTTTGGCAAAATGTTTAACGTTAATTTTTGAAACATAAAACAATATCTTTATATTCCGTCGAATGAAATATTTCTTGCGGTCCTTGCGGTGTGGGTAGTGAGCAAACATATACCATACTATAGTAGGCCCACATATAATATAGCCTGAAGATGCCGAAAGGCGAAACGCGGGTTGCTAACAGTGATCTCACATACAGAAGTTCACCAGTTTTAAATAATTCAGAATTTACAATCAATTTCCATCAAGCGCCATCAGTCAAAAATATTAATTATTTGTATATATAATTAATAAAAGGGTCATCGCTTATCTTTCATAGTATCATCTATAAAAACCAAATTTTTGCCATCTACAATAATCAGGGGCGTTTTCCGAGTGCAGCCAAAATAAATCCTTTCAGTCTAGTCTTTTTAGTCTGGCATATATAAACACGTCTGGGGCAATATAACTACTAACTAGCACGCGACTGTTCCTCGACCTATTCTTCATCTTGCATCACCACCATGTCAGTAGGAAAGAAGAGGGACAGATAGTGGAAATTATATGTAATTTCTGCATGGTTGCATTCCTGCAACAAACTTGCTTAGGAATTATCAACCGGTCTTGCCCAGACGAGTAATTCTGTCACATATAGATGTGACAGTGGATAGTGCTTTTTGACTGGTCTGTAATCAGCGTGGTTGATTTTCCAACTCGTCGAAGTAAGTTAATTTATGGCAACAGGGTTGCCAACTTTGGAATTTTTGTCTGTTTTTCGTAGTATTTATCCCTCTAAATTTTAAACAAATGATATATTCATGATAGCAGGGAGAAATATTAACAACGATCAGTTTTCGTCTACCTTTTTTAAAAGTTTCGCATACTGATGCCAATTTACCATTTCGGTCCGAAAGCAGAGCTTGTGAATCTTCAATAGTGTGAAGATTACTACCCCAGAAACGGAGCATCCCAACTCATATGTCATGTCATATGATATGTCAAAATAAGTTTCTATAACGTAAAATAAACATCTTTTTTGTATGTTTAAAAACAATTTAATGTTTTTATAACATGTAAAAAAAGAATAATCGATTGTAGCATTTCTCGCTAGATTTGTGGAAATCATTTTAGCAGCCAAAATATTCTGATTAACCGTTGGCCGGATAAACTTGTATGTTGATTTTTCGCTATAACCGTTGGAATTAAGACGATAAGCTTAAATTCTACATCCAAATGTATCTTGAAGAAAATATGCATTTTTATTCAGTTATATACTTCACACAGAAGCACGATGCAAAATAATTAGTTTAAATGTCACAATATACTTATGTCCTTGACTGACTGACTCCATACTTTTAATAAGTTTGTGTAAGATGTAAGTGAGACAGAGTCATTTCGCTTTATTACCTCACGAGTGAGACGGTGAATACACAAATCACTGAATACATACAATTATTGTTTTCATCCCGCAGATCAAGTAATTATGACTAATGTGTACGTCTCACGGGCCACATTAGATGATATACACATTTGGAGATATATTATAATTATTAATCAACCTTGTTATCTATGTTTATGGGTATGGACAAATTTAAGATAGTTTCAGTCAATTATGTTTGCATTTTGTTTCTTTATATTTGTAATAATCACTTACGTATACGACAGTCGCAATTATGTTTGCCATAATATTGTAGTTTAGAGATGACGGTAATTCTTGTAATGCAACGGAATATACTCTTTTTCATGCTATAGTCACAATTAAATTATTTTATTTTAACTGTTCGCAAAGTCCCATAGTGTAACGGAAGTGAGGCCGTTCTCGTGCACGGTAGAAGAATTTGCGGAAGTTGAGCCGTTGTTGAGTTACTGCTTCCCTGTAATCGTCTCCCATACAAGAAACAGTTCTGTTTTCTATGCGCAATGTGACGAAGCGATTTATCTACGACAGGGTTATTCAAGCTTGATAAAAAGTTTTTTAAATTTATAATTAAAGTAATTGCCCTTTGAATATATAAATGTGTACCCATCTGAAGAGTATTGAGCGAATTTGAACCAAACAGCCTTCATAACTAACAATCTAATCTACCAAATAACTTCCATATGGGAGAGAACTTCTATAATCAATGTCGGTAAACAAAGAGCTTCTTCTGTTTCAAGATATTTCGAAGAAGCGAAATATGTTATAATTTACCCACGTAGCAATGGAGTCCAAAGTCGATAGTGTGAAGCAATGGAATGATATAAATGATTTATGTGTACTAGACATTAGAGAGATTAGACTAAATCGACATTCTGTGTCAAATATTAATTTATTATTTGCCTTCGTGAAAAATAATCTGACAAGACGACTTCACATTGGGGAGATCCATATGTTCCACTTTGGGATCGAACATAGTATAAGAAGAAGAATTTATAACTCCTTTCATAATTATTAACTGTTTGTTTCTTCTTCCAAGCGATGCTATTCCGACATCCTAGACGATCGTCGGGTACTATCCACAAGATGTACTCAATGAAATTAAGAAATTCTGGCATACCTTGGGGGATGCAAGATAGCTGGCGGGTGATAGAATGTATTCGACTTTATAAAACATTTTTTTCACCAATGCAATGAACTGTTATTCAGAATATAGTGACAGCTAAATCAGTATGCCAAAATTCTGGTGAAAATCTTAGTCTCCTTGATTGGACACCATAATTAACTTATTAATTAATAAACACCATGATCTAATGGATAAGCGCGCTATTCTGCTAATTGTTCGCCATTGATCGTTGTACATTAACCTATTGTATATCTTATTAAAATATATTTTCACATTGTAATTTATGATACGAATCAAATTCGATCAAAAATTGGAAAAGGCTTACTTTTTTTGCAAAGATGATTTATTTGACCGAAGGCATTTAAACTCCGTAGCATTTGAAGTTTTCAATCATTACTATATCTGACATAATAACTTGCTGTTTTACTACTGAAATAGATTTAATCAAAATGTACTATTATTGTACTGTTTCTCTATAAAATATGTACGTTTGCTCATACGATGTTTCTCTAACGCGGTGTTCTCTCGTGAAGACATTGCGTCATTTCCTTCTTTCACACCTTGGCAACCTGTGGCCAGGCGTCGAACGGAAATAGACTCATACCAGGAGGCGCACGTCTATTTATTATTACGTGTCTGTAGTTGAACTCTGCGTTAAGTTCTATTTGTGACGTAAGTCAAAACTCATTATTGAGTAACTCGTTAACACCGTTGAAGACATTAAATATATATGGAGATGAACATGTTTGTAAACAAATAAAGCGCCATACTTAAAACACAGAGATAGTCCATATGTATAGTAACATTAAATAGAACATACGATGAAACCTACTATAACATTTAAAGTTGTCTTATTTAAAGTATTTTACACTTTATCTGTATATGCAACATTAATTTAGAAGAGACAGTGCTTCAAAATAACTATGAATGTGCATTCAATTTTACTGACAATCGCTTTTTTGTGTTATTTTTTTCTTATTCTAATATCGTACGGTCTCGGTCATAGATATATTACCGCGTACCCAATCCTATATCCACACGTTCACTATATGATTATAAGAACTTTTGATATGCGGATCATAATTTGGTAATCATAACGTAGAGTAATTATTGTATTTTACACATTTTTTATAAATTAACAACACCAGTTTATTCATTCATTTGTTGCATCTATGAGTATACTTCTTATTGTAAAGGTAAACTTATTTTTATCACGTGTTTTTTGCATAAGTATTTTTAACTGGAATAAAGCAAAATAAAAACTCAGTCTGACTTGCCTTCTCTTCAAACTAACCGTTTTTCGACGTCCTACAAGTTATTCAGTGGGCTTGAAAGACTTGAGAGGATCCAAGAGTACTGACGGACGACAGAGATTTTTTGACAAGATATGTGGTGCCAATATGCTCCACTTGGGAGCGGGTATGGAAGAAATATCGAATTATTACAACTGTTCGCTCTTGTAGTTGAATCTGTGATTTAACGTAATAATAAACATCATCAGTACGGCTGTGACCATCCGTGAGAAAATGAAATAAACAACAGTTATAATAGAGACATGATAATTACTTAATATGCACATTATTAGCAGGAGGAATTAACGTACTCTTTTTATACGTACAGTAACATATAAAATCATATACGTGCTTTCGTATAAAAGTTCTTTCTGAGTTTCTAGCATTTTTTATACATGTATGTATATGAACATTACTCTCATATGATCTGATACTAGCAATTCCCCGTTACACTCCTCATATGGAAACAAAATATATCGTAAATAATGAATCTGTATTAGTCACGGCCCTTGAACTTTTCGGTTCGTCGACAAATTTGCCAACTAAGAATAATGGCAGTCCAACGGGAAAACAAAATTCGCAAAAATAAATGCATGGGAGACATTTTTTTACGCTAAAACGCAGCGACATGTGACAGATCACTCACGCGTACTGAGAGATATAAATACACAATTTACCCAGAGTTCACAATATGTTGATGATGTATTAGTGTATACATGTAATGTTATTTAGTGAATTGCGTCTTCTGGTGGTCTTAAAATAGCATGATTTTAGTCACAACTTTTTATATAAAACCCATTACGTGTTTAGTAGTTCATTGTTCCGAACTACTACAAAGTATTATATATTAAATAGATTCAATCATTACAGCATTTAATTTACTCGTCAAAAACTAATTATTTATTTTATTAAAAACAGATGGCACTGTCCACACATTTGTAATTTAAAATTCAGGAGAATACAACGAGAAATTGTGCACCCAATAAACACAATGCCACTATTCGGCATGCTTCTATAATACATATCATGATATACTTACTATAGGTTCACATAATGGTTTTGAGTGATTGTTATATCTCGTGATTTGATCGATTGTCAAGGGATGTATAATAAAACATATACATCTCGGTAGAAGAACATTTTACAAACATAAACACTTTATTTGATAATCAATCAATCATTTATTACTGTAATCAATTGAAACTACCTTGAATTGTCGAATTCACTCTCCATATTTACAAAGTTGCTGTTCACAGAAACCTATAGAATGACACATACATCAGTCCTATGCGTTCAAATTTGATCTGAAGTGCTCATTTCTTTCCGAAATGGAAGCGGCTATACGCGTTAATGTTATACACATTCTTATTAATTTGGATTAACTTTTCAGTTTATTTTGTTCGATGTTCGGAAATAAAAAAGCATTGTTTAAAAATCGACATATCCGATTTAATTGATTTTATGATATTCGTTAAATTGATAACGGTGAAAGATTTTAGTGCTTAAAACGTATGTGCATAAGAAATTAACTCACTAATAAAAGGGTAAACGCTTTTTTCCTTGTGACATTTATTGAAACATATAAATATATACTTTTCCCAATTGACATAAATCTAATATATATGGAAAATAACGCCCTGGGAGAAGGGGCGTAAATCATGGTGACAAGTAACCTAGGGTCTCGATCTTAACTACGTATTTACAATTTAGCGTAAAGACTTTGTTTTGACATAATCGAATTTTAAATTTTGAGATAACTTGATTATTCAGGTATCCCTTTAAAGATGAGACAATTTTTCAAATACCCTATTTGTATGCACAGTATTTTTACATGACATAATTATAAAAACAGGAGAATGCTTTGTGGCCGATAACTCAATTTCGATAAAAACTACAATAGCGTTGCAATAATTGATTTTTAAAATATGGATCGCGAACCAAATTTGGGTCACGAAATATTCGTAAGATATCTCTTTTTTTTTTTAGATAATTACAATACCAAGATCTGATGAACTCTCGAAATAGTTCTAAAACATTTTGCTATTCGTAAATGGCTCTTGTGGCTCAAGTGTTTACCGGTCCCTGCACTAAGCCAACGATATGCCAAAGAAGAGATCGCTTTTATCATTACACCAAATTTCCTAGAGACAGCATTTGAAGAAGACGATATTATGAAGCATCATTTTCAATTATAAAATATATAACGTTTCTTCATATCAGCATTTCATTTTCGTTTCAATAATATGTATAAATTTGTAACTTCTTAGAAGAAGATTCAAGAATGACTTCATATATCGATATCCAGTTTTCTTTTGTTTGGTCATTGAATTATCGTATGTTTTGTTGTATTATTTACAGAGAATGCTAAGTCATCCAAAATGAAATAGAATATTCGAATGCATTGTTTATTTTAAGAGATATTCAAAAGAAGTTTCCTACAAAATGCTACGCTGAGCAATTCAATTCTCCTTAACGTGTGGTCAGTTTTCGGGGAATCAAAACGCAACGGAATGTTATTGCTCGCTTGCACCTACGTATTCGGTTTTAATTTGAAGGAGCGGTCTAATGTTCCAAATTTGAATTTCCGTGGTAAAAAGAGCGCACTCAGTGTTGCCAGCTTGTTATCCCAAATTATATCTAATACCTCGCTTATTCTGCCATTATAAATATAGTAAGCGCACTCATTTTCTTTCTTCGCTTCTATATTTGGTCAATTTTCGATTAAATAAAATGGAGCGCGGTTTTTCTATTTGCCTGCACTACATACGCATTATGTTATTATTTATAAACGATAATAAGGTATGATTTAGTAGGTCTCGCTTAAAATCTCTATGCTTCTCTGACGTTCCAAATTTAAATAATTGTCGGTACATAAAAAACGCCCGTCTTGAATTATTGATAGTTTTATCGTCTCGTATATAAATTGTCCCAAATATTCACTTAGAATAAATTGCGTTTGGAGGGAGGGAATTTTACATGTTTAACGTGTTACCAAAGATAAATTTATTTAGAATGACACGGTTCACAGATTGTATGAAATAAAGAATCAAATATGTATAGATTTTTATACCTAATACACTCTAATATATGGATGTATCAAATTTAAAGATTTCACAGATTGTTTTACAAGGATTCGCTTTCAGCCAATCGTTTTACCCATTGGGACTCAAACACAGTGTTAACGCCTCGGTCTAAAATACTTTTTGACTTTACCTTTCTCCGCAACATGGCGTTGGTTATTTTCATGTCCAGCATCATTTAAATAAATTATTATTTTACTAATGTATCTAACCACTCGTTAGTTGCCATCGTTGAACTATATAAAAATCTTGTACCAATAGACTGATTTTTTATTTTTGGAGTTCTTTTTAAGTTAAATTTCAATTTAATATAAGACCTTCCAAGACTTTGTCAGCGCTAGAGCCTAATACATATGGAATAATGGATGTATTGTCAACAAAATAGGACTACCCCTATATAATAATATGTATTAATCCAGATGCTAGTCGAGCTATTAACAATACAATAGAAAAAAGTAATAAATGTTGTCAATGGTGACAATTTACATCACTCTCGGCTTATTGCTCGATGAAAGACTTATATCATTAATCATCATAGACTGCGTAGTATTTAGTTATGTAGGCGTATGTTATCAGAGAGGGGAAACCCTGAAATCAACATAATTTACTGTGCAGTCACAATTATTTGTATGTCGAGATAACTCACGTACGTTTCGACAGCAAAGTTTGAGCATTGGCTGGATGTCCTGCTAGTTGTGCAATTAGCGGATAACCAAATCTTGTGAACAAACCTGTCAAAATAAATCTTCGTATGTTGTTGAATCATATGCTTCATTTGCGGAGCGAGCATGTTATTGCATACATGTAAAGTTATAGATATCCGATTCGCTGTAATTTTCCAGTCGTTTCGCATATTACCACATCATGTCAGCATCCCTTAGTTCCGCTGATTACATCCTTTGAATAGTACTCGACGTTTTCCAGGACGCCGAAATAGAACCGATCAAAAAGAGACAAGCACCGCGTGCCTCAGCCAGTTCCAACGCCGTTGCATGACTTGACAGGGGATGCCCCATCTTCTCCCTTATCTACAAATCCCTTAAAAATTAGGCTACTTCACCAGTATCCAGTATCTGTTTTCAAAGCTCAATAGGTTTTTTGAGCCATTGTTAGGTGCGATTGACTGCCGTATAGCAGTACCAGCAGAATACAAGCACCGAATAATCTGCACTTTATCCGGATCGAGTGCCGTTGCCCCACCCAGACAGCCAGCATTTGGTTGAATGTAACTTCAGCTATTGCAATGGTATATATAATATAGATGATTCGTTATGTTGGTAACATTATGAATTATTTTCTGTGAGTTATTGTCTTTTATAAATAAATGAGTCCTAGCCTTCATCGGTTGAATATTTACGTAACAATAAACCTAACCATTGTATTCTTCATCTTACCGTTGTTCGTCGACGGGTACCGTTTGCCGCTTGGATTAGTACCCGGGTGAGTGACGGAGTAAATGCCATGTAAGGTGAACATCCCAACGACATAACGGAACCGCTTGTTGGTGCCCATACGATGCGACAAGCAGTTCTGCCTGACGTGACCCGTCGTACAAATCACATCATTAACCTTCACCTTACCGCTGGGGGTTATATTATATTTTAAAGTTTTGACAACAGCTTTCAACCAATAAATTGATCGGCATCGATTTTGTATACACTGAATATAAATTTGATTAAAATTCGACATCGCGTTGACATTATGACACTGACCAGTTTGACCAAAAAATGCCAAAGTGGAATATTATAAATTTAAATCTACTTCTGTGAATTTTTATAAAGCGCTTTCTTATTCTTATGGCAGGAATAAAATATTTGAATACTGAATTAATGAGGTTTAAAAATCTCATCACGTTTTTTCAATGGATAGTATCAGCTATAAATAATATTTAATTATCTTTGCCTTGTAAAAATCCACGTGGGTTTCATGCATTCCTGGATCAGACATCTTTGCAGTGTGAAGATCCATATATTTTCAGAGCAGACAAGTGTTACTGATAATTTGGCGTCTGTCAAGTTCCATAAAGATCGTTATTTATGACCTGGGTTTCGTCTTACTTAAATGAATTCCCAAATAGTCTTTTCTTCTTCCATACCCGCTCGTGGTTCTAAGTGGAGCATATTCTTGTGCCCGTATTCTTGCTTCCTTCCAGATCAAACCTCTATCCCATAACTGAGCCGAATACATTATATAGCCGACGACCGATTGGCTTGAAGAATTAGCAAGTTAGATTCAGATTCTCTTGAGGCATCCGCAATATGTGGCCGAGCCAGATCCAGCATCGCAACTTCATTTAATTGCTGTCATTGCGGCTTAATATATTTAAACATATCTTAAGCTCGAATTATGAAATCAAAAATTAGACATTTTACAAAGTTGGCCCATTATGCGCACACGAAAAATATGATTGTTATAAAACACCAACACTCTTTGAATACGGTAAAAACAAACCAAACTATACTCCAATGGAATGATAATTGGCCATCAATAAACACCAATAACATAATTGTAATAATGCTATAAAATTGTATACTATAATATTTTATGTATGTCTCTTGTTTATTTATTTTTGCTGTAATACAGTTATCTAACGCTATTTTTTATAACGGGTATTTGAAATAAATTATTTAATTATGCCATACGTTGTCACATGTATAAAACTTTTAATTAATTTCATAACCACATTAATTATCATAGTTTTTTGGTCACTAGCGGGTTGAACAGATGAACTAATGAGCTTTTCGTCCACTAAAATGGTACTCTATTGCGTTTAGCGATTTTCGAATACCGCTTTTGTACTCTGTATAGTCGTCATCATCATTAATATTCACTTTATAAATTTGGCAGTACGCATGCGTGAAATAAAATCTACGGGACAATAAAATTGTTAAATCGTTTATAATAGGGAGAATTAATAATATAGAATACATGGTAACGGTTAACAATTTTGATATATTTGAATAGCGGAGGATGTATTATAATTTTTTTTTTTTTTTCAAAAAGCATATCGCTCTCAATACATTCATTAACGATATAACTTAATAAATATCATTTTAAGGTTGCTTGTACTGACGTAACCAACTTGTTATATTTTTTATTATGCATGATTCATAAATATAATATTTCACTTTATCTTAATTTAGTAATAGTAATTGCACTTTTTTAATTCGATTTCTAAATCATGACAAGTTTTGGGTTATGACGTTATTGCAATCGATGTGCGATGTATTTCAAGCGTGTCAAATAATTTAAAATTTTATAAATTTTCACGATATGAATTTTATATGTCGACATCATCATATTTATCGTTCGCATAGCCCGAAGATACGGTAATCTTCAGATAGTTTAAATGGCAGCAAAATTACTGCGATATGTAATTATATTATATCATTCATTTTTTTGATTTTGTTTGAAGCACTGGTGCCTCATTTGACATGCAGTTTTTGAAATTATTAAATATCTTCTGTGGTCATTCGGAATAATTCTAATTTTTTTACGGACTGTAAACGGTGTATCAGTATGATTTATGAAATAATGTTATTTTCTTGTAAAATCCTTGCAGGAATGTTGTCGGTGTAACATGGGCATGGTACAATTACTTTATATCACAATGCCGATGGTGTTTTTTTTTTTTACATTATGGCTTACGTATAATATCAGTAGATGATATTTAGAATGCTCACCTACATAAAATCAATTGTATTTCAATACGAAAGATGACTGATGACGTTATTTATTTATAAGTGGCATCTATTATTAAATTTAAGTGTGTTAGAAAAGAACTAAATGCCTAAGTTAGTAAAGACGTGTAGTTTATTAACGAAGGCTATGGGCTCGAATCCCATAACCTGCATAAATCAAAAGGCTGGATGCTTAGCAAGTTCTCATAAGCAAAATTCACACACGAGATAGTTAAAAATAAGATCATTCAAATATATATATACACGTATTTGGATTGTTTTAAAATACGAAATAATATATAATAAAATAATACGAATAAAAGCTTGAAAAAACAATGATTTATTGAGGTTACAAACATTTTACAATCGATCAAAAACAGATTTTAAAAATATATTTCGATGAATGATAGATATTACATTTCAGTTACTCTGGCAATGCTTGGCTAATTTGATGTAATAATTAATAAAATAGTAATCGGTAAGCAAACAAAATCGTCGTACATGTCAAATCTCTCTACAAAGAAATTTACAAAATAACGAATATTTTTGAACGTTCCTACAAAATTAACAAACGAAATTTCGCTGTAACGCTGTTCGCCTATCCATTCCATTGAAGTATGTCCGTCTCCTTGACATTGTTGGGCGATCAACCACCGAAGATATTTTTTTGTTATTTCAAATAATTTCCCATATTTGCTGCTGCAAAATATTTCGTTGGTCCAAAAATTCGCTGTATGATATATAGATTCAATGGTGGAGCAACATTCAGCAAATATTTTGGCGGCGTATATTTCTATAACTATTGCGAAAGAAAATTTATTTGTTTTATAAAATTACCTCAACAATATACATCAATTTAGTAATGGACACTTGTAAATTATCATTGTATGGGCTTAAACTACTGAAGTACCATCCTATCGATGACCATAAGTTGATAACACCTGGCATACATTTGTTAAATTGTTCAGAAGGACCGACAAACCTTATAAAAAGTAAGTATTGAGAAATTAATGTAAATTTTCACCAACGTTCTAATACTTGCTTTTTATAAGGTTTTTTGTCCTGAACAATTTAACAAATGTATGATACATGTTATAAACTTATGGCCATCGCTATATTGATCTATTCGTGTATAATAAACATTGGAAGTGACGGTCAAATACTCACTGTTTTGTGTGC
This sequence comes from Rhyacophila evoluta, assembly GCA_022683975.1. Taxonomy (NCBI): domain Eukaryota; kingdom Metazoa; phylum Arthropoda; class Insecta; order Trichoptera; family Rhyacophilidae; genus Rhyacophila; species Rhyacophila evoluta. The sequence continues at coordinate 15,388 of JAGVSQ010004017.1, forward strand.
AGTTAATTAATTTAAAAATTAATTATGCCATAGCACAGTTCACATGATTACAACAATATCTGCCTGTCAAGAATGTAATGCAGGCTTACCTCAAGGTCATCTGCTCAGACGCGCCTCTAATCTGCTTTAAGTCATAAACATACGGATTAAGTCAATTCTCATCAAAATATGGACCATACCATAAGTTTTTTTTTTTTTATAAAAATATTGTACGGAATAATAATACACGTTTATTATTTATTATTACACACAAAATACACTCATTAATATTCAATGTAATATTTATTATTAGTAAAATTTGGTTCCGTCAATAGATATTTATGCTCACAGCAAATTTCACGATCGTAGGTCGAAAACAATTTATTATACCAATAATAATATCATTAGATAGATCGTTGATATAATATATACAGATCTGCTGGAGCTTATAACATAAGATATTTAAGATATAAGAAGATAGATGTGTAACACCATAATACATGTATCTAATTTTTAATATTCTTGAATGTATTAAAAAAAAATATTTCGGCTTTTTTTAATAAAGAAGATGACTTGCTTTACAAAAGCGTCTAATTTGTATGTAGGTCGATAATTAAACGTGCTATTTTATTTGTCATCTTAGTGGTTATTCAAATGCGGTTGTGTCGTGCACTCTAACGTACTCACAAGAAATAAAAAAGAGATAGGGCGACAATTTATATGCAATAGAATAAGACAACAATGCAAATACACTTCTTCAAGCCTTTTTTTGAAAAAAACGACAATATTTTTTGTAAGAAAGTGGTTAAATTTCACTAAACCAACTAACCTCTGCTGAATGAAAACACGTGAAAATTGATTTTGAAACATAATTTTTTTTAGCCAAATTTTTATGGAATTAATAACGTGATCTTGATGTATTGGGTCACATGGGAATTGATTGTAAGCAAATCGTTTTTTCACTAGGTGATATCTTGTTTTATGCTTTATGCAGTTATCGTTTTAAACCTACAGTGCTTATCAATTTAATCACAGAGGTTGAATTACGTATAAATAGGTATACCAAAAACTAAACAGAAGATACGGATATAAAACATCTTGCGGACAGAAACACTTTTGAGATCGTTCATGGTATGTTTAACCGTCACACGGTGGTCACTGGTCACATTAACCATGTCTTACTTGAGGTATCTAATAATAAATGCCTCAGACCAATCTAACGCAATGATGATATCTTTATTAGATTTAATACAAAAGACTTCTTAGCTGAGGAATTTCTTATGTTTGAACTTTACAGATGTTTACTTCAAGGCTTTTAAGAAACGAGGTGAGACGATACCATATGGAAAATAGTTTATTTCAAAATTTTACTTGTAACATTGCAGCTCCATTTTTGGGAAGTCTTTTGTAATATTTGAAATTATGGCTACATTATACGGGTATATAAAAGCCATTTTAAATTTAGAAGACTGATGGTTTCAATATCTAAAGTAAAGTGTAACAATAATCGACCGTATTGGTTATTGCGTTAACTTTAAAGTTTGTGTTTAATTTGATACCGCGTATGATAAATTTTCAAACAAATGAAAAATCTTAAACGTGAGAATGAAGCTAATTTTACAAAAGTATCTTTACATTTCTCTCTTAGAATACATAACTAGTATATAAAATTTTACCTTGGTTAATTTACCATATATTGTTATTTCTATTCCAAATAAAAAAATATGTTTAATTGTCGCATTGTTTTCCCTAGTAGCATAAAGGTTAGCATGCGTGCCTCGTGTCCGGAGGATGCGGGTTCGATTCCAACATCTGTTCGATTTTAAAAGTCCAAAAATGCAGGATTGGAAGCCCATTAGGTTGAGCAATAATTGTCTGGAGATACATTAACTACTCTTTTGGAGTGGATATTTCCACACTGTGTAGATCCATATACTCCACTTTCGGAGCGGATATGGTAAAAAAAAACAAAAGTATTTATTTATTGCGAAAATTTATTCTTTCTTATATTTGAAATGACAGCTTCAATGTACCTGTAAGTTATTATTGTTACATTGTGAATTATGTAAAAGAAAAATATAATACATACTACTTTTTAATCCACATGGTGGACTGGAATTGGATTTCTTACGAAGTTTGAGTGCTATTAAGCCGTGGTTTAAGTGGCTTTTTGGTGTGTAAAAAGACATACGATACTCTTGTAAAGATGACTGATTATAAAAGACTTGCCTGCCGTGTCTGTAACGCCATTGTGCAAGTCTCTCGCGGTTTTCTTGTCTGTTTTAGATTAAACCATCAACGAGCGTATTAAAGGTTTAATATTGTGGAGTAAAGATTGCTCTCACTCCACTTATTTATTTTATAAGTCATCTTTAAGCTGCGCTTGCCTTTTGGCATTGCAGAACACAGTTCGCTCGTGAAACATATTACAAAGCACATTTCTCTGGAGCCATATTTAGTTAGTTAGTTTGTACTGTCACAACTGTGCTAATTAAGCAGTGATTGTTATAAATTAGAATGAATGAAATGTATAGGTATCTTGAAAAATTAATGCACTATTTATTGTAGCGAAATAACATTCGCGACGATCTGAAAAGCATTTTTTTATTGTAAAAGAAAGCATCTTATATTCGCAGCATCGCAGATTCTTGATATTAATTATTGTTCTCTCGGCGTAAAATGTAAATCATCGTGTCCAGAGAATGAGGCCATCCTTGACACCTGTTGGCTGCATTTTCTTAAAACCTGCTTGCAGCGTAGCAAATGAACGGCCTCTCATTATTTGTCTGCAAAACTTCGCGATTGTTGCAGACCCAAGGTGAAACAGAGATCTGTTAACACCGTGGCCTATTCTCATTTACAACACTGTTTTACATTCTCAATATTAATTACGCGAATGTATTGTTTTCGGCAAGAAGTAATTTGTGTGAATGTTAATTGCATATCGGTTATCCGGCAGAATGAATCGTATAATATGCTAAGAAAAAAACGGCTATTAAATATACTGGGTATAAATAAATCACTGAACAATACAAAAAAAAAATTGAGACACTCTATTTACGTTAGTAATCACTAACAGGTCTCAACCTTCAACGCAAATCCTTGGTCCGGTGATCGATGATCAGTGATTAACGAAGATAGATTAGGAGGATCCTATAGAAACTCAAGAAACTATTTTGGTACATCAATAATGATGCTAGGTCTTTTCGTCTTTTACATCCGCTATCAAAAAATGAAAATAAATATAAATTGAAAATAACTGAGCTTATCAAAAAAAAAATGAAACGCGACAAATTTGTGCGAGAATTGTGCATTTGTAACAATTCTTTTCATTCACTGATGTAATGTACATTCAATCAAAATCAGCATATTATAGCGAGCGATGTCTCATCTCATCAAGGATTGACGTTAACAGGGTTTAGTCAAAATAGGAATTATGCAGATTCCGCTCATTTCGAAGATCGTCTCACGTAATGCTACAGTTTGCGCCTGCATGAGTGTGAAGACGTGGCTGCCGGTTGAGAGGATCACAATGTACACATTGTTTTACCGTTTTCCCCCTGAAGTGGAGCACACGGATCTCTTCAATATTGAGACATGTGGACATGTATAAACAAGCATTAACTTAACTGAGTTTTTACTGGACATATAATAAAATTAAATACAAAAAACTATTTTACAGACGAGTTTATTGAATTTTTGTAGTGGAAATAATAGAGAAAAATATGCTCTTTCATCTGGCACTGTTAGTTCAAATATCTAAAAGTAGACATAGAATAGTCTAATCCTCAGCAAGCGATATGTCATTTTGTCAGACAAAAATTGCGCAACCCGGTGGGTATATCCAGTTATATATCATTATTTTTTTAATCCAGTGGCTAGCGGAATCGAACCCGCAATCTCCGACTCCTAAGCGTGCACGCTAAACCCTGTGGTACCGAGAAGAAACAATGTACAATACGTGAAAAAATACAGATTCATTCAGAAGTATACATTTCACAGTCGTTGGGTTGACCGAGATTCTTAGCCACATCAAACATCTTTCAACCAACACGTATATATTTAAAATGTACGCGACTGGTTAAGTTTTTTTAAAATCTATTTTGTAGTACGTAATTGATGCATTTAGTTGATGCCATAGTGCGGTCGAGTAATCGCACTCTTTCTTCAGCCACTAATTTTTTTTTTATATTAACACAGATTAATATTACGAATAATAAATAATCGTTATATGTAACGTACAATACTTAGCACTTTAAAAGTTTTAACTTCCTGGTTATCGAAGTAATATCTAAATCTAATTTACAATAATATACCGCTTTTTTTGACCAACCGAACTCGTGAAGAATCTTAATCGATCTGGTATTTTCGATTTTTTGTCCGTTAATATCTTCTATACGAAATGGCAGTTTCGTTGTTATAATAATACTGCATGAAGATTACAATCTCTTAAGAGGCACTAAGTGGCAGGTTTGTCTCTTCCTGGTGGTCGAGAGATTGATCTTAAGTTTTTTGAACACATTGTAACCTTCTCTCTACTTACTTAGACGTGTATCAAAATACTTCGTTTACTTCAGATCAGTTTTTTTGATGTGCCATTTATTATTTATCTCATCCGTTTTTCCGGTCGTCTTTTTTAAAAAGTTTCTTTGTGGGCTGTTTATGATTATGCATCTTAATTATCGTGGTATTCCGTGGCTCTGTCTTCTTCTGCATGTTCTTATCCCAATACCATTGAAAGACACCAGCCACTGTGTGGCAGTAAGCACTGCACGCAACTATTGACTGTAGAAATAAGTCATAATCTGCGAAGAATTGAGAGTGTGTATGTTCTCTTACTAACTTTGTCACACATATTTTAACACAGGCTAAAAAAAAAAAAAAACAACAACAACAACAAAA
>JAGVSQ010004018.1:0-20260 GCA_022683975.1 Rhyacophila evoluta
GACAAACGAACGAACGAACGAACATACATATTTTGACTTTTATATATTAGATATTTTATTTAAATCATATAAAGTAGAGTTCATAATTCAATTTGAGCACTAGAGTTAAATAAATAGAACCATATTTCCCAAAAATGCTTGTCATTTTTAACATAAAACACATAATTTCACTTGGCACTAAAATGGTTTATTGAACCAAAATAAATTGATGTCAAACCTGTGGTCCTGCATGAAAGTCAGAGCTTTCCTGACCGTCTGTCGCATGTATGCCTCTAGTTTTCTTCTCTCCCGACTTTGTTGTTCTTCAATACTTGACTTGTACTCGAGGATCACTTCTGTGGGCCTACCAGTAATTCTGCAACAGCACATTTACATCAGACTTTTTTCTGTATGATATAACTGAATATTGGTATTTATCACAATTTGTAAAAATTATTGACTACATATATACCAAGAATTTGTACAATGGTAATTTTCCTATAACCTTCGCAATAGTCTCACAGAAATACTATTGTAAAACTACACCTAATAGTAGTAATATCACACATAATATACAAACAAGGTTAAGGAGCTTGCCATATTGAGGCCCAAAATATAATTCTGTGAAAATTTGTGCAAAATGTTTTATAAGGCTATGATTAAAAGATGTTTTCATTGTTCTCGATATATATTAACTCAATTCTAATAATTGACTTACCTTTTTAGACCAACTATATCGGAAGCCATATCTACTTCACTGTATAGCATCTTCTCCAGTTTCTCCAGCTGACATTCCAACTTGTCATAAGGGGATCGCAAGTGATCCTTTTCATATGACAGTTCTTGTCCTGTTGATTCTCCTAAATCATTTTCTTCTTTTCTTCGGTCTATATTGAATATTCTGTCAATTTCTTTAATTTCGTTCAATGATATAAACTTTTCATCCTTTTTTAACACTTCGTCTATTTCATTGACTTTTTTCACTTCACTTAATGAACAGGCATCTGTCTTTTCTTTTTCATAACTATTATCAAAAGTTTTAGTTATCTCTTCCCTTGTTTTACTCTCTTTCTCCTTAACTTCCACTGTTGATATCAATGTATTTGTTTTCAAGTCCTCTTCCACATCATTAATTTTTTCTTTTGGGAATAAAACTATTTCATTCTTTTGATTTTTGGCTGAATCTTTATCTATCTTCTTCAATTCTACCAGATCATCTTTAACGATATCTTCTACAGCGTTTACATTACCAATTTGTACTAATGCACTATTCACTAATTCGATTTCTCTTAATTTTTCAGTACACGGTAACTTCGATTCACACACATTTGAAGACAAATTGTTAGTGTCATGTTTTGAACCATAATTTGTTATTTTATCTTGACTAATTTCAAAAATATCACAGATAGGCGATCTCCAATAATTCACTTCATTCATTTTTGATGATATACTTTGTTCATCATCAAGTGAGGATGCGGTGTTACCAAAATTTACTAGAGGATCTGAAAACAAATTATTCAAGTATTAATAACAACTAAAGGTGAAAAACATGCATTCTTGTACTAAAATTATTCACACCGTTACAGTGATTTCAGTTATTAAGAGAGATTAAGAAAAAGGTTAGTCCACCTATTCTCAATGAGTAACTTATCTTTCCAAATTGTCCTATATTATATATAATATCGCAATACTCACATTATTCTTTGTTAATCTATTGTATATCTATATATAATGTTATTATAAGTAATACTAGAGACAAAAATAACTAATGTTGAGAAGTATTCAACTTTGACAGAATATGCAGCAAATCATAAATCTTATGATTCTTGAAAAGTGGCTCAACTTTTAATTTGGAATAAATTTGTAGCAAGTTAATATTCATGTATAATTTGTTCAATATACCTGAATCTTCTAACAGTTTTTCATTTATTTCACTTGCGGTATCTTTGGAGGACTCACTTTCGGATGAAACATCCGATTCGCTCAATGGTAATTCTTCAACGTCGTATGTCTGATCAACCTTCAGTTCAGTAATAGCTTCCCGAGCAAACAACGGATAAGTAAATGCTAAAATCCTTGGACCACCTTGAGCAGTAAAGGTGTCAAACTGTCCATCACGTTTTGGTCTATTTGCTTTAGACAAAGAATCATTGAAAAGTCTCATCTCACGTAATGACTCAATGGGTGTTTTTGTTTCCCGAATGGAGTCATCGAATATTTTTTGTTTCATATTCGAGTTATCATGTTGGCATTTTGAATAATTATCCATCACCTGAAATACATGTTGATAAAATTGAATAATTCACTAATAGAATTAAAATTAATATTTATTGTTTGAAACTATTGCATTGTAACTAAATATTTATTTTAAAGTGTCATCGTACATTTTTACTTCCTATGTATAAAGTGTAAAGCCACCATAATTTTCTCACATATTTTTAGGTCATACCAGCCTTAATTCTGCCGAATATACCAGATATATGGTTAAGAATTTCAAAATTTAATTGGCTTGAATAAGAAATATTTCAGAGTAAAGCTCTCTTAAGACTACAGGAAGTAACCAAACTATACAGTATTAAGAATTAATAGCAAACAGTATCGGCTGTATATGATATATTCACCTGTTGTAAGTAAATATCTGTAGCTATGGTGTGACACTCTTCAATGACCAAGAGGTTGATTTTATCAATGGAGAGAAGACCATCATTCAATAGGTGACTAAGAACTTCAGATGTCATCACAAGAACCTATACAAAAGCACTATTATTTAAGCGAAGTAAGCCAGATTAGATAAAATGTATTCAGTTAGTGATCCTGCATGTCATAACATTTTGTGCTAGTAGTTTATATGCAACAACTTCTGAAAGTATTTCATTCAGGCAAATGATGAATGATATTAACTTACTGCAGGACATTCACATGTGATGTGACTACATTATTTGGGATCGCTAAAACATAGACAGTAAAAGTGGCGATAATCAAATTGCTGCACTTCCTAATAGAAAACTCATCCCCGCCCTTCATGATTCTTCTTTATAGTGACACCTAAGTGGTCATTTTGAACGAAATAGTTTTTTATATATGTTAAATTTATTTTAAAAAACTAATTTTCTTTGCTGTTGAGGTATTAGCATTTTACTAATTGAGAAATTAAAAATTATTGATAAAACATTTCTGTTTTAAGAGCTTATAAATGCACAGATTTTTATAAGCATATTTATTTCAACCTTTCAATATGCTACATTCAATGCAGACTCACACAACCTAATAATGTTTTTTTATTTTACTGTAGTGAATTTTCAGTGAGTATAAAATATTGTCTATTGATGTGACATTACATCTAAGAGTACATGCATTTGACATTTTACTGAGACTGTTTTCATCAAATGGAATAGATCTAAAACTCTAAATTATCGCAATTCTAGGATTACCCCAGCAGTCAATAATATTATTCAAATGGCTTGCCATAACTCTTTTTCACATGCAACAATTATTATTTACTTGGATAGCTTGCTAATAATATTTGTGAAATTAATGGATTAAAACATAAGATCCCATCTTATTGGTTTTGATACTTCACTTATCTAGTTATTTACATGAGGCAATGCAAATAGTTATTTACAAAACCAATAAGGCTGTAGAATTATAATTTCATATTATCGATCAAAAACCTCTAAATCCAGGAATAAATTGATGAGCATGAGACGTAGTAAATCAATACTAACATATTAACTTTCATTCAATAATACTATACATAATAAATTGAGTACAAAACATCCATTTAATTTCAACTTGTGCAAACAACGACAATTTTCTCACCTCATTATTATCAAAGACATCCTTGCAAGAAGGATCCTGTTGATCTACAGTCAAACATGCTGCAGCCTTAAGGTCTGTCAGAAGACAGAGATCCAAAGCGAGGAGCTTTAACCTACGTTCCACTGTCAATAACACTGTTCTTTTATCGGAAGGCCTGAAAATTTATTCCCAAAATAATACATTGATATGCAAAGAAAAAATAAGATATTTGAGATTAAATGGACAAACACTTGTTAATTATTTATAGCAATATAATAAACATCTTCAACATGTCAAATATCAGCTCATTTTAAGGAGGGTTTACAATTAAAGCATTCTTTTGGTACCATATTTACTCTGGTGAAGCTCATGGATTTCATTAGTATAAGGACGATAACTCTAGATATGGAGTAAATGGATCCCTGACTAATAAACACTTATATGAAAGATCTTTCACATTGGAATCTACACCTTCTGGCTCCAAAGCGTGCACGACGTCCATCGTTGACCGAGAGATTGGCATCACAAAAAAACATTATACACTCAGTTGCCGCATGCTGTGTACATCCATTATGAGATGGATTAAACTATCTTAAGTGAGTTTTGAATGACATTATGAAATAAGTAGAATCACTAACAACTAATATTGATAAGCATGAAGTTCTTATAGAATTTCAGTAAATTTCTAATCGCCTATGTCGACTGACACCTAAGACAATTATGAATCTTGTGTTCACTTGTAATAATTATGGCTTTGTCTAACATGGTAATATCTACATATATAAAGTAGAACTTCATTTAATCAACCATATTCTTCCAGTTATGTCCAATCCATGCCATTGAATTAACGTTAAATATCTATTAAGCTCCATTAGTTAATAGAATATTCAATGACACAGACCTTCTGACTTGATACGCCAGCTCCTGTATAACTTTGAGCGCCACAAAAGAAGCTGCAGGCCGTGGCGGGCACGCAATGACATTGTGAGACCGTGCCGCCTCAACCAGCTCTTGCTGAAACTCTCTTGCTGTAAATCGGAGTATACTGACTCCTTCCGTCCAGTGCTGTGCCATAGTCTTCTACTAAGTCAAGTTTTAATCATTTTCGAGAAGTTCTGTAATAATTGAATTTCATTATTTGTTTTAAATAGCTATCAGTAAATTCCTATTTTAGGGGATTTAATTGGGTAAGTAACAAAACTTTTCACACCACAATAAAACCAATTACATCCCAATATACTTATCTCACATTAGATAATTTAAGCGTATGTTTATTAATTAAATTAAATCAGATGTCGATTTGAAACTATTTTTCGGTAAAAAAAGTCGTGCTAATTTAAACAAAAGCAATTATTTTTTGCAAGTATTCGGGTTACGATAATTTTCGCTTTTAACTATGTTTGTTATGCTATATAAATAAACGGTACACTACTTCCTTGAACTTTAACAGAATTATAATTTATTTGAAATTTTTAGTCATCATATTGATTGAAAAAACAAATCATCTTACAAGTGGTGTTCATATACTCAGTAACAATTCGGTTTAATTGTTATTCGTTCAAATTATATGAATTAAACTATAAAAATTGAAGCCATTAAAAATAAATATCAATTACCTGTTTACTTAACTCAACGATAAAGTTTTTAATGGTAATTTTGTTATCAAAATTGATAAATTTACTTGATTATATTCGATTTGATAGATAATCATGTACCTGTCAAAATACAATTACAACATATTGGATTTTTAGTTGTAAATATTATACGGCTAGTAAATAGTTTTGTTGCCATACTACAAAGCTGAAAATATTAATTAATGCATAAATTATTATCTTCTTTATTATTACCTCTTGAAATCATCTAAAAACATTTACTTGTCATCATTTAGTATCATTTGAAGTAACATATTCAGAAACTTTTAAATACACCTTACTATAGTATCGTATACTATGTATTGGGGATACTAGTAAAATCCCGAGAGTTATATTATTATTATTTTTATTTCTGAACATAATAATAAGTACCAGATATCTTATTGCTATTTTTTTCAAAAACAAAAAATAAAATAAGATCTATTTTATATGGCTGTAAAGTTATTATAATAACGTCATTTAATTGATAAATAAAAAAAAACTGAACAAAACGTTTTTCATTATTTGATAAGTATACTGTCTTACTTTTATTTTTTACTTGATACCTTATTATGTACAATTATTTGTCAGACGTTTCCAATACTAAAATAAATTAAACATACTTTAACAATTGTGAGTGAGCCTGAGCTTAAATCCCAAAATTAAATAATTTGATGACAAAAATTGTTATTTGTCTAGAAGATTCTGGTGATGTAGTTTACTTAGTTGAATTACCAACTTTGTAAAAGCCTTTTAGGTCTTTGAGGTCTACCCATCTCTTGAGAAACTTTTAATTACTTTGTCCTGCAAATGTACGAAAGGATGTAAAGCCGCTTGTAGTTGCAAAAAAACAGAAATTAACTGCTCAGCGATTTCTGGGAGCTCCAAAGGCCATTTGTGCACAGACGCTCCTTCCGAAACTGATGTAGTAACTACTACAGGAGACGATGATGACATTGATGAAGAGATGCTTCAGTTGAATGATGAAGAAGACGACTCAATTGAATCTAAAGAAATGAAAAGAGAAACAAACTCGCGCAAGTAAATCAACAATTGATTAATTATTAATAACAAATGTTTTCTTCGTCGAACATAGGAAGTTGAAGAATTTTAATAATTTTGAAGTGAGCTGGTACGTATACTACTGCACCAAAATACCTCATTTTATGCATAATTTTACGTTCTATAACTTACTTTCTGACAAACTTTTGATTTGATGCGTCGTTTTTAAATTATTTTGTAAAAACTGGAAAACGCCCCATTTTAGGTTAGTTTTATCTACCTAGCTAATTAAGCTCACCTCGGTAGAGGGGGGAAACTGAGGATAATCATACTGGGCCATACTTGAACCGATTAAAATCATAAAACCCTTACCCTGAATTAGTATTCGTTTCAACTCCCTAGCAACTGCCCTATTACGCGATTGCTGTATATGAATATTAAAGCTTGACGTTCGTCTTCGCGCCCCTGTTCAATATAATGAAGTTGCTCCCGTACACCGTTCTATATAATTCAAACTGAAATACATCGTGAGGGGCGGATGCCATGTAATTTCTTGCCTTGTACATGCTCCTACTATTTATACAATTATATGCTGGTTTCTACACAAATACACTAAATGAAGATAAAAGTGATGACAATATACTATTTAAAAACATATTTCACTTTTACTTGAATTTGAAATCACTTAAAAGGGCGAATTCCATACGGTAACGCTGCGTTACATCATCGTTACAGGAAGGATTTTTTTGGTTAGTATGCTAAACTACAATAATATACGTATCGTCTTTTTTGTATTAATATATTATAAAATGCGAGTCCACAGCTTCAGATTTAGAGCACTGATCCATTGAATTTGAATGCAAACTAACAAAAAAAACTTTAAAACGTAGATCTAGTTACTTTCATGAATAAGACTAATGCATTCACAGTATGCAATATACCATAATAAGGAATTGACTTCAAATGACAAATTTATCTATTTAAATTAAATTTAATGCATTTAGTAAACTTTCGGCAGTTACGCTACCGTCTAGGGAGGGGAGGACAGGAATGGTTGGCCCCGGGTGGCATATATTTTTGGGGCCACATTTTGTATATTATAATAAATTTATAATTAGTATCTACGGGTACCCTGTACTTTATAATAAAACTAATTGACGTAGTAAAATTAGCAAATATTACTATAGTAATAGTAAATACAATTAGAAAAGAATATAGCTAGAATATGGAAAAAATTGAGATATTATAATTTACACGAAGCAATATCACAAGCATAATGAACTCTCGAAGAATTGGGTACCCGCGAAACCTTGAATTTAGATCATACTTAGGTATTTTCCTTATAAATTTTGAACGATAATTTTGGAAACGATCTCTGTCCTTCACTGAATAATTATTATATTTTCAAAACTGGAGGGTCACATTAGGATAACATTGTTTCGTTATAATATAATATTTCTAAAAATATGAAAACTCGATGTCCTATGTTTCTGATTATTTCTGTTACTTTTGTATTTTTTTACGTTGAAAAAGTTAAATTATAAAATTTTGTATTCTTTCATCGAGATATTATTTGTCTATCATATAATTTTAGAAGTTTATGTACCTACCGCAAATCTCATATCTGATATTTTTCTCGAGTTTTAGGACCCCTTAATACGTATCTACTGCAAGTGCTTAATTCATCACTCACTTTTCTGACTCTTATATCTCTTACTGACTCTATAGTGGTTTTTCATTATCTCTTGATACGTATGGGTTAATAAATTACTCTAATAAAACTGTAAATATTGAATTATTCATTATGAAACCAAACGATTTGTAACTCTATAACGGAAACAAAATTGATTGTAGCATTGGTTGTAAACAGAGTATCGTAATAATTTGAAATTCAAATTTAAATGAAGGATATATTATAATTGGTATCCATTGTTGAATTTAATTTGTTATTAGAATAATAAAAAATGATGCAACTGTATCAATCGCTAGTTTTATGGCAACAACGACATCAATCTTTGACTGACACGCCTGATAATGATGAACTGTCCACACGGAAAGCCAATTTATTATCGAGGTTTTTACTATGAGATTAAAGGTCTTAAAAATGGATGACGCGACTACAGTACGTGAAGAATCATTATAACTTTTTTTAGCCATGTATGATAAAGCAGGATAATTAACAATATAATTTATGTGCGGCGAATTTAAAACATTGAACACCTGTTTTAATAGAAGATACACCCAGATACAATTTTCGCAGTATGATGCAAATCTTTAAAATGTCGCCCCTCTCGCGAGCTGAAAATTCTGAATTCTCATTTTTTAGGTCTCACGTCTATGTCATTAAAAAATATCGCGCCTTCAGATAATTTCGCCGCCTTACAATATAATATTTGCGCCCCGCATCAGTCCTGCATTTGGAAATTTGTATTGATTTTCGTTACTTTTGCCGCCCCTTACATGATACCGCCTAATGCAACCGCATCTCTATTTTATAGCACGCCATGCCCCTAATACACCCACTAATACTAAAGTATACTAATATATACATATAATATATATAATATAATATAAATAATATACTAATACTATAGTGGATACATCCACTAAAAGTTTCATTAATATTCTGAATGTTGAGAAAAACGATTGCTTAAGTCCATATTGTAGATTAAACACGTGTTATATTGTAATATACATATAAATGTGGTTAAGTGATTAAAAAAACAAAACAACAATACTTACTCGTGTGTCGCTTATAATACTTACTCTTAGCTTATACAACCCGTGGCCAATTGGAAAACTGTCCTTCAGGTCTGTCCGTGGTGTTTTCTCGTTTTTATTCCTGTTTGTTATTTTTAGTTCGCGGTATCTTTCTATGCATCATGTGATCATCTCCTCCACGAATAGCCTTGAAATTGAATGCTAATATCTAATTCATACAGATAGAGCTTCCATTCTTCCTCGCATTCAGCAATATGGACTCTCATTAGAGCTTTTTTACCCTTGTAATGTGTACTATTTGAAGCTTATGCTTAGTTTAGTTTAGTTATATTATATAATATCATAGACCTCCATATACAGATCAATATTTCATTTTACAAATTAACAGTATTTTTTTTTGATTTGACAAGCCCTAGTACCATATTCGCGTCTAAAATGGACCATATGAATCTTGGCAGATTGTTTTTCGTTCAACTGACTGGGCATCCAGTCCTGTATCATATTTTAAATCTCAAAAATCCATACGCAGCCGCGGGATTTGAACACGTGTACTCCAGCATCAAACTAATAGGCTACCCAAGTTTTTTATGTAGACATTTGAGCATATATTTCAATTGTATTTCATTGATTTAATGCTCGTATGATAATAAATAGATTCATCAACATATATATATTCGAATAAACTGCGCAACGTTTAGGTAGTCTAGGTATACTTACACTTCGTTCGAATATATACAGCTTGAAGGTATGGAAAGATAAAATCATTCTCATATAATTTTATAAAGTTTAAATAGTTTTCATAGAATACCACTGATTCACAGCATTATGTAAATATAATTATGAAATGTGTACACTAAGACTTAAATAAATTTACTATAGTTTTCTGGTCTTGTGGGCCAACTGTTTATTTTGCTCTAACTTATAATTTATGTTGTACTAGTAGAAGAGATAATATATAAAAGCCTCGTTATTATATACAAAAGTCAGTTTATTGGATTAATCTATAATGGCCTGTGTAAGCTGTGATATGCTGAGCTATGAATATCTCGGAATGTATGCCTAAAATCTCTTGAACTAAAATTTTTACGAAGATTGGTCAATCGCTCAACCCATTTGACATACCATGCATATAAATATACATCGAACACTATAAAAATACCAATTAATTTACAAATTGATAATAATTTTGGTTTTAATTAATATTCTTAATATTGTTCAATACCAAACAATTTAGAACAGATTTCTGTTTTATATAGCCGTTTTAACTGTGGGCATAATTTTCTTAGTACGCATCATAAAGAGGTTTTATACTATGTTACATCTGTCAGGAAAAATATTAAAAAAAACACGTTTTAATCGTTGATATTCGTTTATTTAATACACATACATTAGGGTGAAGAAACCATTGAAATAAATATAAAAAAATGCATTACAAAGTGTTAGTAGTAATATAAAATATTAGAACAATTTAATATTATTTAGTATTTTAAACACGTCTCTTAAATGTTTAATTTTAAACACCATATAAGATTACACAATATTTCAGCAAGGATGCGGGATAAATTGAAGTCGAATAAATAAAATTTGTTATAAAATAATTTCGAAATAAATTAGAATCACATTTAATCATTTTATGTTATACTGTTTAACGTTACATGTTCCTAACGATCACTCACCCTGGTTTTTATTTTATGAGACAATCTTTATTTTATAATGTTTCCAAGTTTTAGTTTTGGGGTAAGTTGGATTAAAAAGATACTTAATATGCTATCTTATTATGTTATATAATATGAAACGTAAAATTGTTTTATCTTAATATTTAAAATACTAATAAGTCATTAACACTTCACCCCATATAACAGTGCAAAAAATCAATAAATTAATTATCATTACAAATCAAATAATAAAATTGTCTTTGGAAAAACCTAAAAACTAATAAAACATATAGAACAAAAGAAAATAACAGAATCATATTATAAAAATAAGACTACATACTGGATAATTGTTTGTAATGTCGTTTTTTAATTGATTAACATGCTTAACAGGTCTAATTAAACATACAGTGAAAAAGTGTTTAATAAGCTGAAAAATACATAAATATTTCGGTATACGCTAATGCAGGGTGTAGTTTGGCAATAAAGACAGCTTCCTCCAAAGGCATTCACACTTATCTGTACTTTTTTAAATTAAGCCAGATAGACCCCAGTATTTATGTAGTTAATTGGTTCAATATATAGCTGATATCAAATATCTCTAGAAATGCCGCCATTTTCCAGTTGAGTTGGAAAACAATTTAAAACAGTGCGCCAATCGAATGATATTACTACATGGTTTCTACAAGAGAAAATTTTTGAGTTTCTTTATTAGTATCTGCAGTATTTTATAGCTATTGACAGATGTTTTCATGAAGCGTAGATAATAAATTTAATTAGACTATGAACCATACACAATTTAGGGCGGGAAGGTGCTTTTGATAGACCTACACTACTTTGAAGAGTGGTTAATTGGGTTTTACCTGACGAAAAGAAACTTTTCGATTTCACTGTGCCCGTGCAAAAAAAGGATAAATACTCGTCAAATTCGATCCACCATAACACCCGGTATAATAAACTGAAGGAACTTTCTAAGATGACAATTTAGACAATGAAAACAATTTATTAAGTTTCCAACACAATCTTTTGAGTTACTTTATCAACTACCAAAATCTACAGTTATTTTATAAAATGGGATATGAAGGAAGTCTTTAATTAAGATTAAGTATTTTTTATTATTAGCCAGTCTCTATATGTATTAATGCGTCGTTTTGTTCGACTGTTATCTTTTATGCGGATACATAATAACATTATAATGTTGACAGTTTACAAACAGTCTCGGTAATTTAAAACCTTCCCATATACTCAAAAATTCGTTAAAATTTTTC
The DNA here is from genome assembly GCA_022683975.1 of Rhyacophila evoluta. Lineage (NCBI taxonomy): Eukaryota > Metazoa > Arthropoda > Insecta > Trichoptera > Rhyacophilidae > Rhyacophila > Rhyacophila evoluta. The sequence goes on from JAGVSQ010004018.1 coordinate 12,052, forward strand.
TGGCGACAGCTTAAAATATTCATTGCTTTTGGAATTTTAAAAATAATTTAGTTGTTTAGATATTCGAGAAAATAAGTCACTACTGGCATGCTTTATTTATGCTACATGTCGAAATGATTATACACCATAAACAAATAATAATATTTCATGATATACATTTCTTATGTTGTCTAAAATGATATTCACATAATAGGAGTATAAGAAGCTGTAATGAATACTAAAAGCGTTCTCGTAGTAAATTAATAGGCAACACAATTACATGTTATTACAATTTACATAGAGTAGTTGTCAACAAGATGTGCTAAAAAAACATATAATATAAATAGTGTACTTAAACAAAATGAGTTTTGAAAATTTAAAGATTATATACGATCAAATAAAGTTTATTAATTTTTAGTAACATACATTAATATGATAGTGTTGCCTTTACAATAATATGCACTTTCCTTAATGGGAAATATTATTCAGTTTTAACAAAACGATGATTTTTATTAATATTTTAAGTAATTTTATCAACACAGTATAGCCATTGACGATTGTATCGGTGCAAATATATTGTGATAAAATATAATAAGAAATATATTTGATAATATAATATATTTTGAGTGATATATGTGTGTAAGTATATAATACAGAAATTATATTAGAATTCTAAAAATACACTTTAAATTTATATGTTTCAGTTAAATAAAATTGATAAGAAAAATTATAACAGAACTTTATTACAACAAATCAACTGCTATATATACCGAAGAACAAACACTCTTAAAAGTCGAGACAGGATTGTTGAAGAAGTAATCTCGTGAATTCTGAATGAAGATTTGCTTAATCGTACGAAATTCATATTGAGACCGTCTTGTCGTCGAAGTTGTTTTGACCTTAGATGCTCAACATTATTCAGTTGCAGTGCTAGAATACCAAAAGGCGTCAGTTGCCTGAGGAATGAAACGTATTTTTTTGTGGCCATTTCTACAAAATCAGATGCTAAGATACTTAGATACCCTTTGATTCTCATTACCAGAAAAAACAAATAACATAGCAAATACGAGTAATAATGTTTTTATTTCTCATGTAATACAATAAAACTATTCACTGGATTACTACTGTTTTGCGAGATTTAGATTTTTATAATATTTATATGTTTAAGATCGATTATTAATAAGAAATACCGAACGAAGGGAATATAATAACTCATTATCTAATCTATTATAAAAGCTATTCAATAACGATCATGTTGGGCTTGATAGTATATTTTAATACAATAAGAAGTAAAACAAAAATGTAAATATACATGGTGAAATATTTTATAATAATATAAATAATGCAATATTATTTATTGCATTATTATCGTAGATTAAAGCGCTGATAAGAAGGTCTAGGTTAAAAAGTGAAGACAAGGCTTAATGATGAGATATTTCAACAATATATATTGCATATTTATGTTCTAATCGCACAAGTTCAAAAGTAATAGCTACTAAATAGTGGCCATTTTGGATTTGATTATATATTTTTTAAATTATAATATTTAATACTGACATAGAAAATTGATTTTATTCACGGTCAGTAATTGCAGATTTAAAAAATATAGTTTTTTTATCAGAGATTTTAATCTACTGATCATAAGGTTATGGTCTAGGTTACGGGTGCATTTAAAATATTTAATATACTAAAAGAATGTATGCATTGCAATAATTGAAAACCAAATTATAACATGGGTTCAATAATCTGATTTAACTTTGAAAAGTTTAATATATAAATTTCACCATGGTCATGTGCAGTAAAGCTATTTAGTAAATTCAATTATTTTGATTTTTCTTGTTTGGCTACCCCACAAGGTTGGGAACCCTATAATGAGGTAGACACGTGTTTTGTGAAACATGCTTTTTTTTCAAATGTTTTGTACAAAGTATCTAGTTCGATTGTTCAATTAGCTAATAGAATAACTTTAATTTTACTCGTATTATACATAATTCAAAGCAAAAAAACCCAACTCGCTGATCCTTGGATTTTAAAATAAAAAAATTGACATTTCCTGATCAGCTGACCGTCGGCCGCCATTTTACGAATATTAAAAAAATTACAATTTGACGGTCGCGAGTTGTGAACATTTAGGGGCCGGGTGAATTTGACTTTGAAATGAATGCATACATTATTTTCTGTAGTTTTCGAATAAATTAACGTCCAGACTAGACGCTTAAAGTTTTTTTACATTTCCTCACCTGATTTTTTTTTCAATAGCTTACTAAATAAAGTGTTCAGCGAATTTAAGAAATAAATTAAATTTGCAAGAAAATAACTTACTTTAAATGAGATCATTTCATTTAGAAATACCGATATTTAAGAAATGGGTATTCTGAAATTTCAGGGGTTTTTACCCCATATAATAAAGCAAACTATAGAATCTGTTATGCACGATTTTATAAACTTAATAGGGTTGTCTAAAACAAATTTAGACTTATAATTAAATCGAAAAACAAAGCAAAAATTGATATTATTAACTGCGCATTGGATAATTGTATGTTTATACACATAAGATTGACATCGAAATCTCAGAAGAGATGGCCCAATAATACCAAAAAAACTGAGAATGACTAATGGGAGATAAAGAGACAGTTTGTTCGGGACAAATAACTCTGTATGATAGTTTGATCCAGAATAAAATAATCTAAATCTTATCATGAAATTAAAGAAGCTTTAGTTAGCATCTGACTCAAGAGATAAGGGTAATATGTAATTAACAACAGTGACATACAGTTGTGGACTTGAATGAATCGTAGGGTAATATAATATAATATAATGTATAAATATACCTACTTCCGAATACTTCAACAGAATAGAATAAACTTGAATAATTCATTTTTTATTATAATATGCAGTCTATTCTGGCTCGAGGAAAGCTGTCAAATTCTACCACAAGAAAAACAGAATATACAATGAGATGACCGGTCTGTGTTCAAATATTATTAATACATTATACATTCACGAATCGAGGTTTCGGATTCGATCAAAAATAAAAAAAACCTATTATTGTTTTTCGGACGTTAGACAGTGAACGGATTTGAAATTCAATTCACTGCATGAAAATGTTTAAAACAAGTCGTGGCTGTTTTGGTTTTCAAATAAGCCGTTTCGCAGAATATTTGAATGGATCTTTTTTCGGAATATAATACTTCGGACTAAGAAGAATGTAGCCAATATTGTCACTATGGACTCCAGTTCGACTTTCTAGGGAAGTGATATGAAACCATTCCGATAACACGATGCGTTGAAAAATATTCAAAACGATTATACATATTTTTTTCTCTTTCGGCCTATTAAAAACAGACCTCGTAAACGGGTAAATATATATCTATTCTGGATCATAGTCCACCCAACGGATTACGATCATAGCTTATATTTCTCAATTTAGAATGAGTACCGATAAATTATGCTAGGCAAATAACATGAATTTCCATATATTGAAATCATAATCAGTTGTCGGTTGTATTATTCCAATTCTCAATGACTGTATTTTTAATCGAAACCAGTTTCCCGATAGTTAATAATGGTAAAAATAAAGAAAGACATATCGCAACGACACGTGCATCATTCAATATCCTTTAAACCAGGGTTTCCCAACCGCTGGTCCGCGAATGGTTGACATCCATTTTAATAGATCCAAATGCTCAAAACAAATGCACTACTGTAAATTTACTCTTTTAATTGCCCTTTTGCTCTTAAAATATATATTTCAAAAATGGAAGAAAAATATCCATCCCTAAATTACAATTCTATCCGTATTTCTTACTGCCAATTCAAGCCAGAAGACTTTTGTGACCATTCCTTTAATACAAAACTAAGGTGAGAAACCAATTTTACTCAACGTTTATATCTCCAAAACAACACTGAACTATCAATTATTCTCGTATAGATGCAATAGTAGATTTCAGATTAATTTTGTATACTACATATTGCTTTCTCAAATACGACAAGTTCATTTTATCAACAATCAATTTACTGATCGGTGTCCAATTGTTTCATTATTGTTTGTAGTTACAATAAGACGGTTATTTGTTTGTTATTTTTATCTGAATAAAAACCAAGAAAAAAATGCTGCATAAATGATAGTTTTGTTCCTGCGTTTACCGTTCCGAACATTTTTCTCCTTCATTTACCGTTCCGCAAGCGTAAAAAGGTTTGGAAACGCTGCTCTAAGCACCCTAAACGAAATGACTCAACTTCAACGGTGATATCTCATACTGATTCGTTATAAATTTATATGTTATACAATATTTCGGGATAGTAGAATAAATATATATATAAATACATATAATATCTTTTTAAAATGTATTTTTTCAAATTCAAAGTAATTTAATAGAATAAAGTTTATTAAATAGTGGAATAAATCAGAAATGAAATTTATAACTAGATAATAAGTATCTAAAAAAGACTAGCATTTTTTCAACAAACAGAAAACAATATATATTTTTTTTACGTGGAATATACATAATATATTATTATACAGAAAAATGTTATTTTAAATATAAGTGTTTTTATATCTGGAAAGCCCTTACACCGTGGAATAAATTGCTATAGGTTTTAAAAAATATGTATCCCTCAAACGTGAACCCCCATTTAGTAAACTTCCATAGATAAATATTAAATTATTATTTTCTTTATTTAATGGAAAATAATTTAAAATTAATTGATTTTTAAAGTTCTGTAAAACTATCGGAGGTCTTTTTTTAAAATCCGATAGATCTTCATACAAAGCTCTATTTCAATTATAAAGTTGATTGGACTTTTAAATTTTTTTCTTGTAGTTTTAATAAATACACAGTGGTTAACACTATTTAAAAAAATTAAATATCATTATTCTAGTGAAATAATTTAGATTTTTTATTCACAAAGTGAGATACGAAAGTCGCAAGTCATTTTTTTAATCTCCGTGTCAATTTAATTTATTCATTTATAACTAACTATAAATTTATGGAAAGATAAGCAAAGAGGAAATCTTTTATTGTATTATTTCAGATGAATTTAAAATTTATAGATTTGTTTAATCTTGATATTTTTCTAATTTTTACAACGTCTGGTTTAGAGAAATAATTAGAGAACTAAGCTCTCAAATTCTGCTGTAAACAAATCAAAATATTCATTTTTAGTTGATTGTAGTACTTTCAGTTGGCGGTATGTATATTTTATAGTAAATAATAATTGGGCTTTAAATGAAAATGTAATATGGCAGAATATTTATTGAGACTAGCATAAAAAGTGTTGCGTTTAGGCTATTATTGATTAATTGTTTAAGATTTCTCTTTATCAAAAAATGACTTCGTATCTAACCCGTAAATTGAGGAAGCCTATTAAAAAACTAAGGTTATAATTGACTTATCTGTTTCACGAACGTTGTAGGCATTTTCTGGGCGTAAGGGTTAGTCCGTAGGTATCTGGCGGTAAAGCTACACAAGAATCGAAATTTTTGATCAAATCAGGCCTTACGGATGTAATATCGAAGTTCTGGAGTAGCGTAGCGACTGTCACCATAGAATATTTTACCAGAAGTCCTTTCCCGAGACAGGTCCTTTTGCCAATGCTGAACGGCATGAAATGTGGCATGTTTTTTTTCAACGTGACGACTTCTTTCTTCATTATCCTCGAACCATCTTCAGCTGTATCGATTGTCGTTGTTTCTGTTCCGTCTATCTTTTTCGTGTCATCTGATGACTCATTTTCTGATTCTACTCCTGAATCGTGTTCCGAACCACGCCTCTCTAGCTTTACTTCGACGTATGTCTTGTTCAAGAATTTTTCAGGCTGGAATTTCATAGGTTCATTCCATAACTCTTCATCTCTGTTGATTTTATAGTTATTTATCATGATGACGGTACCCTTTTCAACTGCATAACCGTCGATTTGAGTATCTTCTGTAGCAACATGAGGAACGATCGGCGAAGAAGTGAAACGCAGAGTTTCGTTTATCGTGGCCATGAGGTACGGAAGTTGTTCAGAGTCCGCAACGTTAACCGTCCTTTTACCCCCGGTCAAAGCGTCGACTTCTTCTTGAATTTTAACAGCAGTTTCTGGGTGTCGTACGATAAGTCCTAGCATTAACATAATCATATTACCAATAGCAGAAGCACCTCCTAAAAAGTCCTCCAAGATGAAAATAATGGCATCTCTCGTGAACATTGTCTCTTTTCTCAAAGTCTTCAATAAAGCATCGGTGAAGTCTTTTTCTGTTTCATCATCGTCCAAATGAAGTTCTCGCTGGCTTATAATTTTCTTTAAGATAAAGTTACGGATATTTTGAGACCACTTTGTCAATTTATTCATATGTCCACCGTAGAAAGGTGCCAGCCACGGTATGAAATCAACGGCATATCCTTGGTTGATTTCCCAAAATATTTCATCGAACGTCCTTACGACAAGTTGGAACTCTGCGTCTTGCAAATCGAATCTCGTCGAGCACATGTATTGGCTCAAGATATTCAAGCATGTTCCCAAGATGATAGGCTTAATATTCAGATCGTGTCCGATCGCTCTGGCCTCTGCGGACTTTTCGTGAAGCAGCGAAATCATCTCTTTCATTTCGATTGTTCCGACATCCGAGATGACTTGATTCAGTGGTGAGTGATGTTTAGGATCGCAATGTCTCCGAGCAATATTGCGTCTCTTCACTTGAAGGTTGCCCCAATCGCATAGAGCCAAAGCTGAGAACAAAAGAGAAAATAAGTTAATTAGTCGGTTTTAATAACTTCTAACTATTATATATTTTCAGCAGTAGGCAATTATTAAAGTATACTTAGGAGGCTTTTTAATACCTCAAAAATTAATTACATTATGCATAATACTATACATTTTTTTGGACTTCTCAAGTTACTTTGTTATTTGTTATAATCTTAGTCTCTCCGCTATTAAGTCGATACAGGATGATAAAGTGATTTGTGAAAATATAAATAAATAATGCACTTCTTTCGAATTATCGTCTGGAATTCTCTTTTATCGTTTTATGTTAAAAAATAAAATTAAATAATCGTTACGTGGCCATTCTAGAAGAAATGGTAGTTTTTCATTCCGGAGATATTTGTAGATCTACGTGAAAGACTGATCATCTAGAAAATAGGGATCTTGATTTTATTTTCTAGATTTATACATTTAAAATGCATGAAACTTGATGATAGACATAAATTGCGTTCGCCTGCATTATTTCAAAACTTTAGTCAAAAAATTCAAACAGATCACGCAAATTTATTAGTCTTCTCTGTATATTGGAGTAAAAAATGCCAACTTATAATATAATGATATATTTTTGACGTCATATTATGTAAGGCAGAAGAAAATTATTCAAAATTTTCACATGTTTTCTAGGAAAAGCATTTGTACGCGTCAAATTGCTTTCACCTCGTCTGTTTGACAAATATGCGGAGCAAATTTTCTAAGAAACTCGTGAATACATTTTATTATAATACCAGGCCAATATTTACATACATATGTTATTAAATATTTCCCTATGGAAAATTTTCGTTTAAAAAATGATTTTATTATGTCGAAATCTGTGTTTTTCTCAAATCTCCTGCACTAGTCTTAAAGCCATGTCTTTTGAATTGTTATATTTTTAGATGGCTTTGCGTCAAATTGGATATTCTTTTATATATACAAAATCACATACATTAGAGAGAAACCACTACTTCATACTTACATATTACAATTCAATTAAGTTCAATAATAACATTTGTATTTTAGAGTGACTTCATGTGTGAGCATATAAAATCTATTTAAGCGGGGTCGTATCATGCTATTAAGCAGAAACGCGGTTGTATGAGGCGTTATCGTGTAAGGAGCGGCAAAGATATCGAAACCAATACAAATGTTCCAAACGCACGAACTATGTGGGGACGCAAAATATTATTCCGCAGCGGTGAAATTATCTGAGGAAGTGCAATTTTTTGTATTACGCCACCTACTACGTCTAATAGTAGACATTTCAAGATAGGGCGGAAAAGATCTAAATAACCGAGAAAAACCATATTTTTTGAAAGAAATAAAAAGTATTTTTGCCGCCGAGAGAGACATCATTTTAAAGACTTGTATCATATTGAAAAAAATTACTACATGGTCCTGCACTTAAATCGTTGCAATGTATTTAAGCAAACTGCAACCAAAAGGCGCTAATAAGTCAATCGGTTATTATTAAAAAAGACTGAATTTTATGAAAATATTTTTTTAA
>JAGVSQ010004019.1:0-20257 GCA_022683975.1 Rhyacophila evoluta
GCGTGTCCGCTAGCGCTGTATAACAACTCTAAAATAGGTTTTCCTTGCCGGTCACTGGTGACCCCCACAGCCCGATCCAAGAAATTCAGTGCCAGTCATCGGCTACCCCTATGGCGATCAACGTGTTAAGCAGTTGAATTGTTAAATCCTATAGTCTACTGTTAAGAAATTGAATAAGAAATATTAATCATTCCTGATTATATAGGGTCTTCCAATAGGGACTTCCGAACTTTGAAAGTAGATAGCGGCCATATTGTTGAAGCGACATCTGTCAAATAGGCTGTCATTTATTCAGTCTGTTTTGCCAAATCACCATGATCGGATATAGCATTCAACAACACGTGCAAATGATAAAATTGTTTTATCAAAATGGGTGTTCTGTTCGGGCAACGTTCCGTGCGCTTTACCCATTTTTCAGTCGCCATAGGCGTCTTACCGAGAGGACTATTTGCGGTGTGGTGGATAAATTTGAGTCCACTGGTTCAGTAATCAATCAACCAACCCTTACATTGACGAAACGCAAGATCTACCGAAAACGTGACTTAGGCCTGCACCCGTACAAAATTCAACTGACCCAGGAGTTGAAGGTAAACGACCATAGACAACGACGTGTGTTCGCTGAATGGGCTCTGGAGCAGTTGGAAACTGACCCAAATTTTCATCGAAAAATCATCTTCAGCAATGAGGCCCATTTCTGGATGAATGGGTATGTCAACAAACAAGATTGTCGAATTTGGGACGATACCAATCCACATGAGATCCAAGAGCATTCAATGCATCCTGAAAAAGTCACTGTTTGGTGTGCTTTTTGGACAGGCAGCGTCATCGGTCCATATTTCTTTGAGAACGACATTGGCCAGGCCACCACCGTCAACGGCGAACACTATAGGTTGATGATTATCAACTTTTTTTGGCCTGAATTGGATGATATGGACACCAACGACTTGTGGTTTCAAAAGGATGGCGCTACGTGTCACACAGCTCATGCCACATTGGAAGTTCTCACGAGCGATTTGAGGGCAAGGTCATCTCACGTGGAGGTGATGTGAATTGGCCACCAAGATCGTGTGATTTGACCCCGTTAGACTTTTTTTGTGGGGTTTTCTTAAATCGGCAGGTCTATGCGAATAAGCCACAAACCACAGCAGCCCTCAAAGCCAACATAACCCATGCCATCGGTCAAATTCAGCCTGATTTATGCGCCAGTTATGGAAAATTGGACTAGACTAGACTAGAGAAGCCGCGGCTGACATTTGAACGATGTTATTTTCCATGCATAATGACATTGATAGGCCTTTCAAACGAATAAAAGATTTCGATGATATCTCACACACACATTGTTTTATTTAAATTTAAAGATAGGAAGCGCTTAATGAAAGACCTTTTATATTATGTAATCCTTTTGTGTAATTTTGTTTAAATAAATGTAAGTAAAACATATTTTTTCACAATTTTCAAAGCAGCCGTCAAACTTTTTTGAAAATTTTCATCGACACAATCGCAATTTAATTCAAAAGTTGTTTTGGCATAACACGTTAAGTGGCGCCATTTTACAAACTGCCAAAATTGATCATTAAAATTACAATAAAGGCTGAATGTTACTTAAATCACAATCCTAAATTACCGATGAATGCTATAAACTAGTTGCCTTCAGATATTAAATTAAATTAAATGGATTTAACAGACTCAAACTTTAAAAGTCGATTATCTCAAAATACACTTTTTCAACTAACGTCTTTTGCCAGTAAGCCGATGATATGATATATGGTAATATGAGATGATGTTGAATAGAAAATTGCGAGTCTTTTGTGACTTAAGGTAACTATTCGAAAACATTGTAAATGTGGAAGCCAGGCAATGGCATGTGAGAGAATTTCAGTAGAAAGCAAGAAACATTTTAATATTTGTGTTCACCCACAAATGATATCCGGCTCACTATGATATTGTTTTGCTAGTGATGAGTAATAATTTCTTAAGATTTTCCTACAACTAATATAGAATTTAACAAGATTCTGTGACAATCCATGTATTATTTACAACGCAGGTCAAATATCGTTAACCTGTTCCCAAAGGCAGTTTTAACATAAGATCTACATAAACCTTTGCATTATCAATTCATACTTAGTTCGCATGCCGTTTCTATTTTCACATTTTTATTTCACCATGCACTTACTATATTTCAAGTGAATTTAGAATATATAAAAAAAGATATGGAGTTCAACTCACTTGTGCTACATCATTGAGCAGGGCTGCAGGAGCGGTGTACCCTGGCCTTTTGTTCTGATTGAATGGAACGGTATCATACTCTTCATCTTCCACCTCATCATTGGCTGCAATGGATGTGACATAGCCATCATAGCGTGACTTACCGCCGCCAGACCCATCATAGATTTCTCGATCAAAATATCCACTTTCTCCTAAGCCCACTCCCTTGTCAGGGTTTGCGCTTTCAATGTCCTTTTTCTTTGTCTGTATGTCTCTGATTTGTGCTTCAATGTCTAAAATATTTAAAAAGATGTATGTGTTTTACAATTTTCAATTGTTAATATTACGAAGAAAACTTGCAGCTAACAACAAACACAAAAAGACAATTGGATAAATTCTTATTTTAGGAGATCTAGTTTAGTTAGTGACAAAACTTTTCACAAATAGATGATCAAATTGGCAGCATTATTCACACATGCACTTGCATAGTTTGACGTTTCAAGTAGCACATTTGTACAACGCAGAGTCTATCATTACCGACGGGTTACACCAAGTAGCGCATGCGCAACCTACTGTTGTGAAAGATTTTTGGAATGCTCGAATCTATATAAAGAATGAATAAATGATGAACACTTTATATTTTGCAGACCAGTAAATGCGGGAATACAAAACATGGAAAACTATGTAGTATTATTACTTTTTGATCCTATACTAAAACAGGTAGACATTATAAACAAATAACTATCTTATTGGTAATACAAACAAAAACACAATATGACCTCTGCTTAAACATAACTTTTCGTATTTCAGGAAGGCAATATTTAATTTAAAAACTGACTTCAGTGTTGTTTTGGAGGGAAAAAGTGCTGCATTGACAATTAACATTGAAACATTAAACTATGCAAGTGTAAGTATTGAGTAGTGTTGCCAACTTAATCATGTATTTGCGAAAAGTTTTGTGAGTAATTTAATTACATCTCCTAAAAAGGATTTAACAGATAATTAAGGTATTAAAGAGACGTAGACATATCATGGTGCAGAGCATTAGATCTGATTTAATGGAATTATATTGTATATATCAGACTGATGCTGAGTTGTTATAATAAGCGATGCTACCATGAGGTACCCAATTGATATAACCTATACATTATCTCTATATCGGTCTATAAAATGTTGGTACCCCAACACATAAATGTATATACTAACGATCTGAAGCAATACCATTGATAACAAAACATACAACTACAAAACAAAATATTAGAGCTGACCCAAAATGGCTACTGTCAGAAATAGAATTTGTATACGTCGCAGGCGAGAAGTCTACATAAAAAATAATTATAAATAAATCTTCGCATACCTTCGTGAGTTTTAGGAATAGCCTCCATATCGATTGTTAATTGTGTTATCTATATTTATTACCCACATGTAACGGCGTTCAACGAAAAACGAATCGAAACGAAACGTAGCATAGACGAACGCACACAGTTACATACTTCAGATACCATCGACAAGAAACAATTTCCATACCTGTATAAAACTTACTAGATTCCGTATAACATAATCCAGTATAGACGACAGATATCACGATGCTATTAAAACACGCTACCCTACGCTTTAATGCTAACCATTTTCAAAAAATCAAAAAAATTCAGGGCTGAATGTCCATTAGGTTGAAAAACTGTTTGACAACCAATTTTCGTAAAAAATAATCTCTCAAGAAATGTCTTTAGATTTGGAAATCCACATACTTCACGTTCAGAGTTTAAAAAAAAAATTGATGCAATGTCACCGGCAGTCGAGACTTTTTTCACCCTACCCCTATCTCACTGAAACTATATGGAGCCCGCTTTAATTTTCCAGGCTAATAGCGGTCATCTCATACCAAATATGTACTTAATAAGGGACGAACAATTTCTGAGCACGTATCTTTAAGACATGACTTTGAAATGTGAATCAGAATATTTAAGCCATGAGTGTCTTTGAAATGATAAACCGCTACTCGATAATAACAAAAAAGCCAATGAACGCTGAAATTCACATTTGTTTTGAAAATTAAAACACCCCCCACGTTGCGACGTTCTTGTTGGGATCTTCTACTTCTAATTCCTTCACAAAAACATTTGTAGCTCTTAGTGCATATTTTCTGCTGATCATGCTAATGATTAATGATGTGTACTCTATTAAACTACATGTTGTTCTACAAACTAAATTTTTCCACCTCTGACTCTATCTAGCTCGAGAGGTGGATTGTCGACTTTCTCGGCCGAATTCTGCTTTACCTGAACGAGAACGGGAGGGTCGGGAGGGGAATCAGATAGCCGAGAGGTTAACGTGTGCGCTTTGAAGCCGGAGATTGCAAGATGGATTCCCACAGCTGCTGGATATTAACAATCAAAAAATGTAGGACAAGATGTTCAATAGGTTGAAAAATTGTCTAATAACTAATTATTATAGAATAAAAATATGTCTTTATTTTACAAAGACCTATACACCTCTTTATTTTTGAAGTGGACGTCTTTGCACAGTTTGCACATTCATATGTTCTACTTTTAGAAAGGATGTGGAAAAAATGGGTGAAATCTATCATCTTATTTATATTATATGGAATTTATATTAAGCAGAAGATGTCCAAGCTACATTCTGATCTAACTGAGTAAAACACGATTGTAAATTTAAAGAAACACATTAACATTTAGTATACGTTTTATGCTATTAAGACTATACTAGGACATTTTAATACTTACATGGCATATACTACGTCTTTCCTGATTACCAGATTGATGAAACACCTACTACTTCAAAAGTTATTGAATGTTTTGTGGATTTGTCTTCTGTTAAAATCAAAATAATTACGTGTTTGGATTTTTATTAATATTATTTTAGTCTTTGTCTTTAAAATCTTGGGATTGATTATATTTATTATGTTTTTTCATATATATATTTTATATATCGAAACAATACAATACAACAATATACACGTATATTTAAAAAAAAAATGTGAAAATGGCATTATGATAATAATTATTATAATTTAGAAAAGTTGTAGTCAAAAATTTATACATATTTGTATTTAAGTAACCTAATGTGTAAAATTCAAAACCGAAAATGTTTTTATCACATAGACGTTTTGTAAATATTATTTATTGTAAATTGTTAGTTGGATTGGGTGTATTTGTTATATTAAAGTATTGATGTTTTCAGAGAATTTATGCAATACAATGAAAAATGTAAATTCGAAGCTTGGATGTCTTCTGCTTAACTGCATCCATATAATATTCATCATGCGTTTTAAATATATATTTCGATACTTCAAAAATATCCTTTACATAATTAGTCAATATTTTATTCAAAATTGAAAAGTTTGGCTACGTAATAATTTAATTTAAACTAAATATATGTCATAAATTTTGTTAACTACCGTTTATAATTTTTCTTAAAATATTCTATTATAATATTAAAAACATTAGATACAAATATTTTTGAAAGACGAACGAGAATTTTAAATTTAATTCACAAGTCGATTTTTTCGTTGAAAAATATTAAAATTTGCGTAAAAAAATAAGCGAATTGCTAATTTTTACTTTTATTTGAAAATTCTAATTTATAAGTTAATTTATAAAGTGTCACAGTATTCCTAATAGTAATTTTATCTTTCGTTATTCATTTTTCTAATAAGATTTTTTGACACATCTATCTGCGAGATATTCTATGGTTGTCTAAGCCATTTCAGCTTTGGATGTCGTGTGGCGTGTTTTTTACAGCTCTGCGTGGTACTCTTTGAAATCAAGCAGCCGTATTTTTCCTGAGTTTTTCAGACTTAACGTAAAACTGGAGCAATTACGCCAACCAACATAAGCCTGATTCTTCTTAATTACAGTACAGTAAGTCGATTTTATGTATTTATTTAGGGTGAATGGACTCCACGTCAAATCGGTCTGCAGAAAAGGTGACACGTAGGCTAATGCGTGCTGATCAAAAGTCTGCTTGATATCTAGGATTATATTAAAACTGGTCGTTTGACATTAATTAATAGCTTTCCCTTTTTAAGTTACTTCTAACACCGGTTAACATTTATGAAATACTTTTCCATATGTTTTGCGTTCAGTAGGTAGGTATCAACAATAACTTGAACTTTTCGCTGTCTTCTGTCAACATGAGGCTTTCGTAGCTTTCATTTAATAAGTCCTTTTTACGTATTTTAAATCATTTTTGTTCAAAGAAATTGATAATAATTTAATTGTCCACTATACACTATTATAAGACGGAACAAAGAGAAATAACAATAGTTATATATTATATATATACAGTCGGCGACTCAATTATAAATTTATTTGCGAAAATCTGTAAATTTTAAATTTAGTAGAAGATAGTGCGGGAAATATCCAAAAATGAAAACATAGATCATTAAATACTCTAAACATATGGTATTCTCGCTGAGCAATATTAATCTTAGAGTATGGTATTTCATGTTTCATAATAACATCAAATATTTGCTTTCGCTACCTTTTTAGCAATTTCAGCAGTATAAAACATAACTGACATGCTTTTTTCCATGTCAAGAAATAAATACAAGAATTGTTTTTGTCATCACATTTGTGAGACTTTCCGCTGTGACTGCAAAATGTATTCAATAGCGAGGATTGTGCAAATTTCAGTGTTTTATGAATGCAGAAATATTTAAAACTTGGGAATATGGTTGGAACTGCTTCTCATTCATTATAGATAGCTTGTAGCTGCTGATACAACTGCAGTATGATTTAATTGATTCCGTGACATGATTGATGTGATTATTTTCTTTTCTTTTTTCTCTGCAATACATTTAGTTTAAATTGTCTCCTAGAATATAATTCATGTATTTTTTTTTCACAATGTCCACTCCGAAAGTGGAGCATGTGGATTTGCACGGTGTGAATATATCCACCCCAAAAATGGCTGTAGTGTGAAGACATGTGCACATTTTTGAAGACATTTTTTTTTTTTTTTCATATGTTAATAATAAAACATGCATACCACAGTTTCAATATATTTACTTTGCAACTTATATTTATGCAGGTGCTTTTTCCATCACTTCAAACATTTTTACAATGTATATTATCTACAAGTGTGGCATTACTTGCTTATAATGGAGATGTTATCAAATACCTCATTTTTAAATTTAAAAAAAAATGTTACTCTTATGAGATTACGAGTTATAATGTTACTCTTATGAGGTTACGAGAGATAATGATATATTACAAGCATTGAAATAGTTCGTATTGCTTTTACTTTCACATCAATATTATTATTATCTACTGCATAAAACCCAATCTAATTTCATTTTTGCTATCAACACTTAATTGTATTCAATTTGATTCGGTAGCTGAGTATACCTACATAAAATCAATTAAAAATCTATAATGCCATTTTATAATCTTAGAAGATGGTTTTAAAAATCTTTGCTTCTCATAATATAATTACTCAAATCTTAATGCTTCAGGAATGCAAAATATTATCTTATTTTTGAAATATTTTTTTGCTATATGTATACAGTGTAGATTAGTATCTAAATTAAATTTCTCTCTGCCATTGCATGAGCATATGGCCATCACGTGACGCCTCTAGGATTATCTGTCACCTGTCAGCGAGTCCCAAGTCATATCAGCCCCCTTTAGTTCGCTGAGTACATCCTATGGATAGTACCCAACGGTCTTCCAGGTCGTCGGATTCCCACTGGTCGGAAGAAGAGACAAGTAGAAACCAGGATCTCCGGAGGCATCCATAGTACATGTCCAGCGCCACTGCATGAGTTTAATTGTGACAGGGGCTAATTCCTTCCGCTCCCTTATCTTCGAGTTCCTTACAAAGTCATTCCACTTCACCCCCAGTATCTGACGCAAGCATCTGTTCTCAAAGCTCAATATAATTGATAATATTGAAATTGAATTTAGATAAAGATTATTACCACTCACTATCACACACACTTATGAAATATTTTGAATTGTGGATTTAAATCTCATTCTATACTTATCAGATCTTTCATGTCTGTTCAGATATGGATCCAATAAGTTTTCATTTACCTTTTTTTCTTTTCTATTTCTTTTAAGTTCAGCGCATTTGACTACGTGGTAACCTAAGTTTTTCATATTATATATTTAGTCCCGGGACATTCCCGTCAAATATAGTAGATCGATATCAAAGCTCCAGAATATGCCTGAGACGAGGTAGGTGAATGGAGTGCACATTTTGTAGGATCTGATAAATAACTAATATCCAAATAGTGCTTTAAAAAATCTTTTATGATATTTCCTTACTGTTTAGATCCACATACTCAATCTTAGAATAGAAACTTTAATTAGTATTTTGTGATATTATGTTAAAACTAATGTGGAGAGGCTCATAAGTGTATTATTTATTACTCTTGCAGTGTTACTGTAACGACTTAGCACGACCAAGGACACTCGCTCGAGCGCTAATATGATGCAACAGAGGGAAGAAGCGCAGGGGCCAGGAGAAGAGTGGCAGGGGGTTGAGGGGGAGGTAGAGGAGGGCGGTCAATCAGTACCTGCGCTGCTCGATCATGCCTATCAACCTGAACCTCCTGTCCACACTTATGAGGATCTCTTTCCTGCCCTCCCTGTTTCTGCGCCTTCGCAGACCATCGCTAACATCAATGACACCATGCGTTTGGACTCATCCACTCTCACAAAGGTTTGACTCCGTTTATTTTGTTCTTATTTTACTTTTGTATATTGATTATAAATCACAAGGCTGGCCAACAGGTTGATGCCGAAGCAGTTAAACGTCAGCACTTAATAGTTATTTGGTGATTCACTGTTTGAAAACAATAAAAAGTCTTCTTATTTAAAAAAAATCACCAAACTTTAATTGCACTCATTATTTTTGAAAATCAATATTATATGTATTTATGTCTTAAATATTTATTAAAAAAAGAAATAATCAAAATGCTGATCTTGTATTGTGTCTGCTTTTTCTAAAAAAAAAAAGGTTGTGGATTAGTTGCCAATAAAATAAAAATGTACTTCAGATAATTTTGCAGCCACAAAATAGTAATATCATTTAAGCTTACTATTGCCAGGGGATGCGCAGAACTTTGTGTGTGGAACATTCAAAACTAATTGTTAAATAAACTATCATTTATTTTTTCTACATAAAAGGTAAATATTGCAGGCAGATATTAATGCTGTTGGGTTTGACCAATTATAATCACAGATAAAGTTTTCATGAGGAAAACTCGTACAAAACTGCTTCTAATTAGGGATGCTTTTATCTAAGTTTATGAAATTGATAACAATTTCAAGAAATAATGCTATGATGATGTATTTTCCAAACTGTGGCTCTCGAGAAATCTGGAGGCAGAAGGCAGATTGATCTCTCAAATGCAGAAGAGAATAACTTTTTTTACAAATAGTTTTTTGACACGAAATTTGATGACTTTATTTAATTTATTTAGACATTTTGAATGTTCAGCCCTGTTAAGTAAAGGCTTTGAGTACTCTGCCTATTCTCACTTGATATTTGTGTGAAATAGAATTTTCTGTGATTGTGAACACGGAAACAGAAAAGGAAATCACATTATTGTCATATTTACATCACATTGTTGGCTTAAAATCCCAAATATTAACCTGGTTATCACTGTGTATCTGATTATGCATAGTTCCCCTGTAGCTGTTTAACTAATGTTCATTTAAAATGTCTAAAGGGGTAAGGGCATGTTGTGAGTTTGGGAAACAGTGCTCTAATGTATATTATTAAATTGTTTTCTTTTGATTATTAATTTGTTATCAGTGTCAATGAGTTGCGAAGAGTTTCATACTCGCCGACTAATAATAATGTGGTTTTTTGACCTCTGCATTCACCTTGTTGTTATGTCATTCTTGATGTACATTAATATATGTTTTTATTAATTTTTTGCTGTATATGAATTATGTTGGTGTACTGGTATAGAAGATTGATTAAGATCACCAATGATATTATGGAGGAGTGTTATTTTTTCTAATAAACGGTGTTCTCAATTTTTGTATCAGACAGTGTCATATTTAAAGCAAATACAGTCTGAATTTGATCAGATAAATATGAAGGAAGAAGGGGAATTAAATATATTTAAATTTCATTATGTAGGTGTTTGTGGTTCCATCATCTGAGCGTAAGCAAGACCACTCTGACAAGTTCGGGGAGGGAGAATCCCTCCGCATCTGCCAAAGCATTATGAAGGAGACTTCTGCGCACATTGAGATCTCAGGCAGTAGGGACCTAAGTCTCACATTTGTTGTCACCGGCAAGAAGTCTGCCGTTCTTTACGCCTGTCGCCGCATCCGGATCAGTTTTCAGACACAGGTCCACACTCATTTTAATAGCATGTTATTTGTTTTAAATATTAGGTCTTATAAACCTATTACTTGTTTCATATTATATCTGATGTTTTTTTAACCAAGTCTGCTTTGAATGTGAAGCATAAGGATTTCCATAGACATAAAAGACAAATATCTTCAATTCACATGAGGAACAAACTATCGATGCAAGTCTTTACATGAGATTCATATGCTCCACATTCTAAATTAAAGGTAATTACAATCCTTATAATTATACTTTTAGTAGCACCTATGCATCCATTCAGTTGTTTAACAATGTCAGCGGGCTTTTCAGGCGAGCAAGCAGATTAGCATTCCGAAGGAGCATCACGGCATGATCCTAGGCAAGCTGGGGCAACGGCGGAAGGATCTGGAGCAGCAGACAGCCACCAAGATTGTGGTGCCGAGTATTGATGACCCCAGCGAGATCATCACCATCATTGGCACTAAGAAAGGCATTGAAAATGCTGAGCATGAGATTGTTGTACTCTCCGATGAACAAGTGAGTCACCCTAGTGATTAAATATTAAAAATCATCACATCTAATATGTTATATTCTGCATGACACCTCAAACTTAAATCAGTAATTAGTGTTTTATTTTGTGTTCATTTTGTAAATTTTGGGTTGTAAAATTTTTAAAATTGTTTTTCATGCACATCATCTTAATATTTTGTTATATCTACCTATGTATCTCTATTGTAAAGGTCAATGTTCGAATGGAAGTAGTAATATACATATTTTTTTTTGTTTAGTCTCGAAAAGCTGTGGAGCACATATCGGTGCCTAAAATTTATCACCCATTTATCTTTGGTGCATACAATGAGAACTTGACCGCCATGACTACCGAGACAGGTGCTAGAATTAACATTCCCCCTCCCTCTGTTATGAAAGACGAAATAGTTATCGCTGGGGAGAAAGAAGGTGTACTCGCAGCCAAAGCCAAGATTGATGCCATCCATAAAGAAATGGTACGTTCACTCTTTGATGGTATTGAAAACAGCCAGAAAATAATATTCACATGTAGCGTTATATGATTCATTCTTTACAGTCGCATGCAGTGGAAATAATTGTAAATCACACTTGTTCTAATTTCTATTTAACTTTTGCAATTGTGCAATTTTATATAGAAAGCACCTATTGGATTGGTAACAAATACCTATGAAAACATTCGAAATATTTGGATTTGTATGATATTCACTTAGCTGTCGTAAATAAATTTAATAATATTAAGAATGACCATAAAAATAATAGCAGATTATCCTATTTTTTTTATACTATGTTCGCTCTCAAAGTGGAGCATATAGATCTCTACAATGCGAAGACGTCTGTGACAGATTATTTTTCACAAGAATTGTTTGTTGGACAATTTCTCAACCCACTGGGCATTCAGTCCTGCATTTTTGGATTTTTGAAAAAGCGACAGATGTGAAGATCAAACCCGCTTTCTCCAGATTGATACATATGCACGCTTACCTCTACGCTATAATACTGTTTGTTAATTAACCTAATTGCACTTTGTTTAGCCATAATTTCAATACTAATAATATAAAATGTAAAGAAGCATACATGTTTACCCATGTGAATATGTGTTTTGAATATATCATGATCTTTAATCATTGTTTGGATTATTTCTTGTGAGCTTTTTAAATTTTTTAATTTAAATTATATTTTAATAAATTTAGTTGATTGAAATTTTAGAAGAAAAAGTGTACAATTGTGAGTGTGGAGGTGCCCAAGGCTCAGCACAAGTATGTCATCGGAACTCGTGGGACAACCATTCAAGAGATCCTCAAAGAGACAGGTGTATCAGTTGAGATGCCTCCTGCAGACTCTGCAACTGGAACTATAAATCTCAGGGGACCGCATGATAAATTAGGCCTGGGTAAGAATCGTCTTTATTGTTTTTCAGTTTAGTTAATGCTAACATGTCAAATTTACTGACAACAATATGATCTATTTTATAGCCCTATCGAAGGTATGTGAGAAGGCAAATTCTCAATGCGCAAAATATGTACCTGCTCCCGCATGGATCTACAAATATATCATCGGCAAAAAAGGTGCCAAGATCAAGCAGCTCACTCAAGATTTCCCTAAGGTTAGCATATTAATATATCAAGATGCAACACACTGTTAATAGCTTAACATTATCACTTCAGAAGCAAACTTATTTAAATCATGTTAACTTTTTCAGGTACACCTTGAGTTCCCAGACGGAGAAGATAAAATTAAGATCGAAGGTCCTCCGGAAGAAGTGGACCTGGCGCAAGCCGAACTTATCAGCATTGTCAAAAATCTCCAAGAGACTATAACTTTTGCTGAAATCAACATTGACATGAAACACCTCAAGCACATTGTCGGAAAAGCTGGTGCCAATGGTGAGCTCTAAATTTTTGTAACATTTCTGAATGGGTAATGTCAAAGTTGATTATCATTTGTGAATAATCAAATGATTTAATGTTTTTTCAGTGAATCGTCTAAAAGAAGAGCATGGAGTGATTATCAATATTGGAGATAACATCCGAATTGAAGGTAGCCATGAGGGAGTAGCTGCCGTCGAGAAAGAACTTATTGACAAAATAAGCAAAATGGAAAACGAAAAGGAACGTGACGTTATTATCGACCACCGATACTTCCGCAGCCTCATCGGCACAAAGGGTGAGAATATCAAAGAGATCAAGGCCAAGTTTGACAACCATGTGCAGATTTTGGTACCGGGGCATGGTGAAAAACGTGACATTGTGAAGCTGCGTGGGCCATCAGAGGATGTAGATCGTTGCCATAAGTACCTACTGGAAGTGGTAAAGGACCTGACTGAGGCGTCACATGTGAGGGAAGTGCCCATTTTCAAACAGTTCCACAAGTTTGTGATTGGCAAGGGTGGCGCTAATATTCGCAAGATTCGTGATGAGACGCAAACCAAGATTGATTTGCCTGCAGAGGGTGACACTAGTGAGGCTATCACTGTGACAGGCAAGCGTGAAAATGTAGAGGAAGCTATTCGCCGCATCTGCAAGATCAACGAGGAGCTGGCTAATGTTGTCACAGAGGAGGTGGCCATCCACCCCCAATATTACAATTCACTGATTGGAACAGGTGGTAAGCTTATACACGCTATTATGGAAGAATGCGGGGGTATCACTGTCAAGTTTCCATCTGCAGACAGCGATAGTGACCGTGTCGTGATCCGTGGCCCAGCCGAAGAGGTGGCCCGTGGCCGACAGCAGCTTCTGGAATTGGCATCTGAGCGCCAGCAGAACTCATTCTCCTGCGAGGTGCGTGCTAATCCTAAGCACCACAAGTTCCTCATTGGAAAAAACGGTGCCAACATCAAGAAGCTGCGAGAACAGACTGGTGCTCGTATCATCTTTCCCTCTGAGCAAGATGGTGATAGGGAAGCCATTACTGTCATTGGTTAGTCTTCTTTACACTCTCACTTGAGCTATATTTGAAATTTTTTATCTTTAATCATTTTTTTTTACTATCATTTTGCTTGTTACATTTGCAGGCAGCAAAGAGGCTATGGAAGACGCGAGGGTAAGACTGGAAGCGAGCATTCGAGATATCGACAAGATCGTAGAAGGAGAGACAGGGGTGGATCCTAAACATCACCGGCACTTTGTAGCTCGTCGAGGTGAGGTGCTCAACCGCATCTCAGAAGAGTGTGGAGGTGTCCAGATCTCTTTCCCTCGTCATGGTGTCGCATCAGATCGTGTTATTCTCAAGGGACCTAAGGATTGCATTGCAGTTGCTATTCAAAGAATCGCCGACGTCGTCAATGATCTTGATTCTCAGGTTTTATTTTTGTTTAGTATTTGTCATTTTTTTTGTATATCATATTTTCACACCGAATGCCTATATGCTCCGATTCAGGAAAGCAGTTCATCATGCAATTGAATAGATATAAATATATTTTGAAATACTTTCAATAAATTCAGTCACAAATTGCTGCATATTTTTTCATAGAATACTATAAGAGATAAATAAGTTTAAAATCTCTATCAGAGTGGAATGGTACTCTACTGACTTGCCTTATCAAGATATATCCTAGATGCCATGCTCAATCACTTATTCATTTTCAGGTTACGGTGGAATGTGTCATTCCCCAAAAGCACCACCGCAGTGTGATGGGAGCCAAGGGTTTCAAAGTGCAAGCCATCACAGCAGAGCATGATGTCCAGATCAAGTTTCCCGATCGCTTTGCAGGTGGACGTGGAGGTCAACTTCCTAACGGAGGCACTGAGGTCAACGGATATCCGCCTGAAGCAGAGAGGGACCCTTCTCAACCGGACCCTGCTGATATTATTCGGATACATGGCCGCTTAGAAAATTGCGATGCCGCTAAACAAGCTCTTCTTAACCAGGTATGTCTTATAATAATTATGGTCATCACAAGAATATTTTCTGAATCATTAATGAATGAATGCATTCTTTGTTGTATCCATTTTAGTTAATGTTGGATCGATATTTTTTTTTTCCAGGTTCCAATTTCTATTGATGTCGCCAAACCTCAGTTCAGTCATCGGTTCATAGTGGGCTCTAGAGGACAAGACCTTCGCGATTTTATGGAGAGTCATGACGTTCATATTATTTGCTCACCCTCTGATCAAGAAATGGATGTCATCAGGGTATGTAGTATTTATTTCGATATCTAATTTAATTATTTAAATAAAATATGTTTATTAGATAAGACAAAACACACCTCTTTATGCAAAAAAAGATTATTTTTTTTTAGATTTTTAATTTTGTGATGTATGAATATTTTTGAAAATGGGAGTGTTTTTTAAAGTTCATTATCACAGGAAAGCATCTCAAGAATCTTTATTTTGATATAGATAACTGGCGCACCAACTAATGTGGAGGAGGCGAGAAAAGTCATTGAAGAAAGGAGTCTCAAAGTTTACGAGGAGAGGTTAGAGGTGGACCCCGACCACCACCCCAAAGTCATCGGGGCCAAAGGAGCAGTTATTACTAAAATTAGGGGCGGCCGTAACGTTCAAATCACCATTCCCAAGAAAGGAGACCCAGAAGAAAACATCTTTATCATTCAAGGTTTCAAAGATGATGTGCTTGCAGCTCGAACTGATATCATGAAAGTCGTGGATGGTCTGGTTCGTATTTTCATGTATCTTATATTTTTAATGCTGCACAATATATATATCTGACCCTTTTCTTACCGTGTGAATATGTCCAGTGCTAAGCCTGCTTCTATCAGATTCAAGTAACATATTCTATTCCATAAAATTATCTCAGCATAGGGGATAATAAATATGCACAGCCTTAGTACATTATATTGTACTTAGTACAGTTCGGCATATTCTCCTATGTTGGATAATACAGTTGTTTTTAAAATCCCAGTATGTGAAGGTCAGTTCACATTTATCTAGTTGTAAATAACTCTCACCAGAGTGATTATTATAGCAAAGCTGTCTAACTTCTTGCCATTCTCTATTAACATACTTATTTACCTAGTACTATTAACTATTATTATTCATACCTTTTCAATACCAGATGAACAATTTTATTTATTTTGATGATTTTTTAATGCCATCCTTTTCAGAAATGTCTAAACATGAGTACTCATTGAAGTAAAAATTCTGCCATCCAAAGCGAGAGAGTTGTATCTCGTAAACTCTTTTGTTATTTATTCGATGTTGTGAATGTCATAAAAAGATAATTTGTAATATTTGTAATGTGTAAAATAAAATGGTTGGCTCAAGTTTATTGAAGTGATTCTTTTGAATTTCCAGAATAGTCAAATCAAGGAGGAAGTGATCATCGATTCAAGAGTATACTCGCGGCTGATTGGTTCGGGAGGTCGAAACATCCGCAAGTTCATGAATGAGTACAAAGTAGACATCCGCCTGCCACGGAACGGCGCCACCAACCCAGATCTTGTCACTATTATTGGTACTGATGCCAACAATGTGGACGATGCTAAGAATCAACTTGAGCACATGCAAGAGGAATATGTAAGTGCTATTCCATTCTTTCAAGTAACACAGCAAGTAACCTTGGTTGTGAAATTAGTCATTTTTCAGTCAATGTGAAGAGAGTTACGTCATAATAAAATAAAATAGTGTATTTTAGTATTAGTAGATATTTTGTTACATCCATTTCATTTCTAGGGTGAAAATAATGATTCAGCACCTGAGGTTACACTTAAACTACATAGTTGTTTTACAAGTCAATTTTACAATTGGTTGAACCGTTAGTTGACAACTAATTCTCTTGAAAGATAATTGTTAAGATGAATCTTTGGAAACCTATATGCTTGATGCGGACACGTTTAAAAAATAATTTAATGCAGTTGGTTAAGTTTCCAGTTTCACATTGTCTTTTTTGAAATTGTCAGCCGTCTAATCCTTGATCTGTTGAACAGTTGCAGTTGTTATTGTAGCTGTATTTTATTTTCTTTTAATAAATGAAATATCTTGCGTGAATATTTTGAATTCTCAATAATTTGAGTACACTCTTGACTATTTGCAGTTGCAAGATATTATAGCCGCAGAAGAAAAGGGCAGCTACCGCTTGAATGCTAACAATGCACAGACCATGATGGACGATGAAGCGTTATCTCTTCCAGAGAAAGGAGGTGACTCTAAGGGCAAGAGCAAAAAGAGAGGAGGAGAAGGAGAGGGAGAGTCTGCCGGTTTCGTTGTGCCCGGTGCTCCATGGGAGCAACGTGCCCCTGATACAGCCTCCACACAAGACTTTCCCGCCTTCGGCATGTCTGAAGGATCAGGAGCTGCCGCCACCTCTGCCTGGGGGCCCCGCCGTTGATCCCTTCTTGTTCCCCTCCTCCCGTTCTGTTCCCCGTGTTTTCTGTCATTTTCCAAAATTACAACATAGACTAAATTTAAAGATAGGGGTGGACGAATACATTTTAATTGCCTGCGCTACCGTGCGACTGATGCCTCATCGCCATTCCCTTAAGTTTCTTTCGCAAAACAAATTTACCACTATCAAGTTCACCTGAGGTTACACGAAATGGGAATCGATAGAAATATAATTTATTTTTACTTAATGTTTAAAACATGCACGTACTTGTAGATTATTTAAAAGTGTAGTCATCATTATTTATATAAATCAAAAATTCAATTATTTTTGAAAAAACTAATAAGGGAGCAGCGACATCCAGTTGATTGGAGTGAATCGTTTGTGAGCAATGCAACGAGAGATGAGAAATGTTGTCGGATGGCGCAGGCGATTGCACGTGAACGAGCGCATCGGAGAGGAACGGCCTCGACGGTTGAAAAATTGTGCCTTTATACTGTTGCTTTTAAATGTGTTAATTTATGCATAATAATCATGTTCTAATTATTTATGAAGGTGGGCGCCGCGCGGTCTTCAAAAGAAATTGTACTAATTATATAAACACCGCAGCGGTGTACCCTCTATCCGGGTCAACATTGAAATTATTCAAATTTAGAAGACTGATATATTTCTCCCCTCTCTGAACGATTTGGCCGTATTTGTTTTGATTTCTTGCCGTAAATTTGTTGACCGGGAGGCCGACGGTCCTCCCCAGGAGACAGGGCTTCTGTTTTCAGATGGTCGGACCGTCGGGCCATCGGAGCATGGTGGATGAGTGCCAAACTTAGGAATGCAATAAGAGCGGCAGGCGGGGCATGTTTCCTATTCTGGGATGCCCGCCGGCCCTTCGTTTCATTTTTGTTTATATGAGTTAGATTTTTATTGTATATTATGTGTTTGTTATTGGAAATTTTAATAGCATTATGATGAATTATTGTACAATGTATCAGTGTACACGCGGAAAGATCATTTTTTGTAATTAGTTTTGATAAGAAACTTGACTTGTACATAACAATTACTCTAAGTCTGACATGTGCAGGTATACGAGTACTATCTGATGGGGTGAAATGAATATCATTATATATTCCACAATAACTTGAATTGTTTTATTTGTTTTCATCCTCCCTGCTCACTATTATTTTAATTTCAAATGTATGACTAAGACAAGAATTAAGAGAAAGTCACTGAGAAATAGCCGTGCGCGCTTCAGAGCAGGAGATTATGGGTCCAATTCCCACAGATTTTTAAAAACCCAAAGATGCAGGACTGGATGCCCAATGGGTTAAGCAATTGGCTGCCAATCAATTCTCGTGGAAAAGATCCGTCAGCATAAGTCTTGACTATGTTTAGATTCGTAAGTTCCACATTCAGAGCGGACATGGAATAAAAAACAATATATATTAGTATTATAGTTATGATACTTTTGTATAATGAGATGGAGCATTAAATCACGTAAATGAGTAGCATTTTTTATTTGTTTTACATGCATTTGATCATAAGCTGAAGAAATATTTTTTAACAAATCTGGTATTTCTATCCCATCCATGTGGTGTGTATATTGCAGTTTTAATAAGCATGGATTTTGAATATCAGTGAATATGTTACTGCTACCACTCATTGGTATCATATCACTCATATTTATTGCATTATGGTTTTGTATTCTAATTTTGCATATTGATTTTTTTTTTTATACCATGTTCGCTCCCAACATGGAGCATATGGATCTACACAGTGTGAAGATATCCACTCCGAAAGAGGAGTATATAGATCTCCGCAATGTGAAGACATCTTGATAAATTATTTTTCACGAGAATTGTTTGTCAGACAATTACTCAACGCAATGGGCAACCAGTCCTTCCAGATTTTTTAAATCCGACAGATGGGGATTCGAACCCACGTTCCCCGGATCGCTAGGCGCGCACGCTACCAACTACGCTACCGGGAGAAAAATTGTCATATCAAAAAATATATCAACCATATCAAACCATATTTGCAACATGAAAATATAACACTGATACATTGAGTTTTGGAATATTGAAAAACAAAGATTTTTATGTGCATGGTATACATATATACATACAGTACATTTATATGAAAATATTCTCATTCCATTTTTGTGGCTTCCCTTAAAGCCGCCAATAAACAATTAGAAGATCATATAATGAAACTGGAAAACAATTTACTATTTCTTTCAATTGTCTTCATATAATAAGGAACATTTATAACCACCTACGACTTCAATTTTATCGCCATTCACTAATAAAAAGGTTAGACGACATATTAAAAAAAACAAGTTTCTCATGATTATTTCACAAGTCGGGGGGGGTATACTACAAGTCTACTGCCTTAATTAAGTCATAAAAACAAGTTCTGAGATAATGCATAAATTTTTTCTTTTATGCCCAAATAAAACAATTAAGCTTAGTAACATTTTTATACATAAACCATAATCATGAGATAATATATAAATTCTGTGATTTATCCGGATATGATATGTAAAATTTTGTCCATTTTGACATTTAACCCATAAAAGAGTAGGGATATAGTATTACGTCCTACACTACAGACAGTTCTGGATCATACTATATACTGTGAAAATTGGTATTTCTTGTCAAAATATAGATCATTTCAATAACTTAAATACTTTGGAGACGTTAACGAAAAAGTTAAGAATTATATTAATGGACATGTATCCTGAAATGCACTATGAAAAAATTCACTTTTCATAAGGGTAAAACAAAAAACCTGCAAAAATTGACTCAATCCAATTTGCCAGATATTTAAAGTAAAACCAATTTTGCCAAATTATTTTATTAAAAAAAGGCTTTCGCAGTTCTTCCCAAATTGGGGGCCGCAAAAATATTCAGTACAAAGTACAAATATTCATTTA
>JAGVSQ010004020.1:0-20250 GCA_022683975.1 Rhyacophila evoluta
TAGCTGTGCTCGATTGATCTCCAAAATTTCTTGATAGAACAGTTTGTGTTCCCATTTTATTTATTTACATTTTGTGTGTAGTAATTAGTTAACTGAAAACCAGTCGATTTCAAGAGTAATTAGGTCAGGTTAAAACTCTCTTGAGGCATCTGCAATATGTGGCCGAGCCAGGTCTGGTATTAAAGTTTTAACTTACTAGTAAAAATATACTTCAACCGTTATATGATTGTTTTTATACGTTTCAGTGTATACGTTTTAACATTGGCACTACAATGTACGACCTAACCCAAAATGAGTATTCTTTTTAAATTTTTTTTGCTCAAATGAACCCGCGGTATTTTTGGCAAAGTGCTTGCTGTGAAATAAATTCGAGGCGCAACGGAATGAGCTATCGACGGGATAGCTTGTCAAGCCAATACGGATGATTGACGTTTGCTCATTTCGGCGAGCGGACGTTGTATGTAGGAAACCAATTAATGTGTTTGAAATTTCTGATGAACACGGTTCATAAACTGAAAGGATTGATATATAACATTTTTATTTTGAATTTTCTTATAATAATAATATATTTTGTCCCGAAAACATCACATTCGTTTTGAATTATAAATGGTACTCTCCACGTGCACTTATATGGAGCAATCACCACGTGAGTCTCCAGAATTCTCTTTCAGCATTTTTCTTAAAATTTTGATCAACATTATTTAAATGTAACTCATACATCTAACAAATAAATTCTATAAACAAATATTTTTTTAAATAACTCTTCAAGTTTTAGGACTAAATTGGTAAGAACAAATTACTTTATTTGATAATATTTTAAAGTTGTATGTTTCTTGTAACTTCTACAAAGTAGATACATAATTGGTTTGAATTAGTTTGTACGATATAAGAATTAATCAGCCAGTCAATGTCAATTTAAGTAAGCAATCAATAATACTTTCAGTATTCTAACATGGTAGCCTCGGTTAATAATACCTTCCAAAAAAACGTTGAAAATTATTTAAAAAATGAACAATTTCACATAAATCATTATTCGATTTCCCGGTCCCCGTTGTTTTCATCTTTAAATGGTGTGTAACAGCCATATGTTAGTATACACTGTGGTAAAAGTGACAGTACGATGATACTAATTAGGGCCGGCTAAAGACACTGGCAAAATGGGCAGTTTCCTCGGGCGCTATGTGAATAGGGGAGCCATCAGGGGTCTTAAAAAAAGTGAATATATAATAATTAATGAAATGATGTTTTAATCTGATGATAAAAAGGATAAAAGATATAATATGCAGCTCCATGTGTATTTATATTTTTACTTTTATACTTTCAACAAAATGCGAAGAAGTTCGGTTACCAAATCTGTATTGTAAATTCACCCAAAGTTTATTATTTTAATTGGTGTTACTGGCTTCAAATTTAATAGTCAACATATTTCAACGTTTTTAGTTTTTTCTGTAATTATTTTATAATATATTATAATTAAAACGGGCGCCAATTTCGCCCTAAACACCAGGTATCATTGTGCTGGCTCTGATACAAAAAGCTAAAATCCTGATTACGAAGAGTAAAGCATAAAAACGTTATTAAAAGTTTGAGTAGTTTTGAATTTAAAATCTTTAATAACTTCAGCGATTATAAAATAATTCAATATGTAAGATAAATCAAAACTTATTCCATTTTTATGTTATCATTGTTATTAAAATAAATAGCAGCCTATTATTCATTCTTTGTTAGTAGTTAAGCCAAGCAAAAGCCAATTCTCCAACTACAATAGTTCGATTATCAGAAACCACTCAAAAACAACAATTTTCATGCACGAGTTTGAAATAATACACCGAGCGAACGTGCAAACAAACATTGGATTTATTGGAATTTTACAATATGATAAGCGTCACTGCAGTGGAATTTTCTTGTTAAGTACACAGCAGGTGTACCGACAGCAGAATACAACAGACTCGGAAAATAGGAGTTGATCAGTTTTACAAAATAGGATCAAATATAATGCAGCTTTTTGCCCAAGTCAATTAATGAATAACGCAAAGTTTGTTATAATACGATACGTGATTTGACTGTATTACAGATGACAAAAATAACATAATCAATATAAGAATATGATCAACTTTAATGCATTACACACAGAATCTTACAAAGCGTGAATGTACACACAATGATGTTATAACGCGTCACGTCTTTTTAATTACACCAGGGTGGTTAATATGATTTGATCAACATATTTAAATGATCAACTGTGCTGCAATTCACTCAATGTTACATATCATACTTTACACATACAAATACGTCGTATAGTATTATTTATCTATTTTTTTCCAAAACCGAAACATATAGATCTACACGGTATGAAGATGTCCATTTTAGGAATAAAGTACATATTTATACTGACGTCCGCAATGTAGAGACGTGCCTTGATATTTATTTATCAGGAAAACTGAATGTAAGTCATTTTTTAACATATTCGGCAACCAGTCCTGGACCTTTAATTTTTTTAATATCCATCAACTGTAGGCATTAAACCAACATTATTGAGCTCCAAAGTTTATAAAAAATTGTCTTCTCTTATGATTAATTATGACCATTTTTTTTTATTACCTACAGTCCAGTTACTTATAAATAGATCAATATTTTAATACGATCTAAACGTAATGTTAATACATCAGACAAATTCATTTGTATATAAAATTAATGTTCTAAATTATTTAAAACTAGTAAACTTCCATATGTGAGATCACTGTTAGCGACCCGGGTTTTGCCTTTCGGCATATTCAGGCTACATTATATGTGGGCAGTGAGCGAAAAGAAAAAGAATGCAGGGGTATTTACAAAGTGAACTTATTCCACTATGCTAAAATATTATACAAAGGAGAATTGTACAGAGAAAAATAAATTGTGTTTTAAATACATATTTTTTCACGAGAATTGAGAATCAGGCAATGGTTACCAGAGTGGTACAAGTCATTGAAAATGTAGTTTTAAATTTTTAGATTTTTAAAATATTGAAAGAAAAAAAAATGTAGAGATTCATTTACGTCATTTCTGGAATGAAAATCTTC
Organism: Rhyacophila evoluta; assembly: GCA_022683975.1. Lineage (NCBI taxonomy): Eukaryota > Metazoa > Arthropoda > Insecta > Trichoptera > Rhyacophilidae > Rhyacophila > Rhyacophila evoluta. The sequence continues at coordinate 3,063 of JAGVSQ010004020.1, forward strand.
ACACATCCATATGCTTCACTTACGGAACGGATATGGTATAGAATTGTAAGTATAACTTTAAAAATAATATGCTACTTTGGTATTTTTTTGATGACGAGCTACATGAAAAATAATAGTTTTTCAATATATACAACATATAGATTATTATCGTCAGCTGACGAATAACATATTAAAATAATCAAGCAGAAATTTTTATTTGGCTTAGTTTATACAATGTAAAATTAAATTGATTTTCTATTTTGTATGAAATTACTCACCGTATTCATCATACATTTTATGTTTAATTGAGCGTTAAAATATCATTTATTTTTATATATAAATGAACTCAAAATAAAAAAAAAATAATAATTTCCGCTTCGTGAAAGCCGAGTCGTGTTTTTAAAATGTTCTCCTAATGGATTCAACTTTTAAATTTTGATAATTCAATTATCATTCAAAAACATACTTGCAATTTGATATTTTTATAAAAAAAATAGTATGCCACGTGTTTCGTCTAAATATACTATTTTTTTTTCCAAAATAATTTGGAAATATGTGGGGAGCGGATAAAAATTCCAAACACCAAAACTCATAATTGAATATATAATATTATAAAAATAAAAACACGCTTATACGTAATTTTGATTCACGTCCATTAGCCATTATATATATGTTTTTAATTTTAATTTGAAAATATATATTGTATGTAATTTGCATTAAATATATAATACAATATCGACGATGGATAGGTAAAAAGACGTATCCCAATCAGAGCAAATTTTATACGTAAAATTCAAAATATTAAATAGACACAACCTGAAGTGCTGGAAGACTAAAATTGTTTCTTTTCTTTATTTACTCAATATGATATTAATCTAAGAAGTTATTAAAGAAAAACCAAAAAAAAATGATGAGGTGGAAGCCTTTTTTCATGTTCGTAAATTGTATCGTTCATTCTTAAAACTTAAACCGTAACTTTAGATACGTATTCATCATTTGCAGCTTACATCCTTTTAAAATAATGTGTATAACCGTCTATACATTATGGTAATTGAATAAAAGCTATTTTGAAAAACTGAGGGTTACGTACCTTTCCCTTTCCACGGTCAATATGATTAATATTCTTATACTGGAGTGAACAAAAGTTTAATAATAAAATTTGGTATCAAAATGTTGTTTGTCGATAACTATTTCGATCATAACAAGACTATTTGCAAACTTTGACTGAAATGATATCGTTAAAAAAAAATAATATAATGCACTATAATTATTATTGCATATCATATTCAGACAACTATTGACATTAGACAGAGAGCATTCTATCATTTGCATCGTCGATTAATGTTTTTATATATACATTATCCCTGGTAGCTTAAAGGTTAGCGTACACGCCTTGCATCCGAAATGCTGGTTTGCTTCCCATATCTGTTGGATTTTTAAAAAATCTGAACATGCAGGACTTTAACATAAAATATTTTTTTAAAGGTTGGTAAATACTCACGTTCCATACGGGTGAGACAAAAATATGTTATTTGTATCATATATTAAAATCAATGAAGTCTATTATAAAATAAATAATATCGTTTGCATACTATATCATTATATAATTTTTTTCAACTGTGTCATCACAATAGCCGAATGATTAGCGTGTGCACTTTGGAGCCGTAAATTATGGATTTTATGCCCACAGGTGTTAGACTTAATAAAATCTTAAAATACAGAGCAGGATTCCCAATGGGTTGAAAAATTGTCTGACAACTAATTTCCGTAAAAAATAATCTGTCGAAACATATCTTCTAATTGCGGAGTTTTATACAATTCTCTTTTCTCACGTCTTATTCTTCCTCACTGTGTTTTGGAGTAGACATAGTATATAAAATATATACATTAAGTGACTTAAATATTTAAAAATGGATCATGCAATAATTATAGTGCATAAAAATTAGGTGAATTCTCGGCATTTACTGAATGTCAATATTCAATCTATTATTAGCACATTTCCAGTGCCAATTTGTTGGTTGCAATTCAATTTTCGAAATGTATTTTGCCAAATTCACAAGTTTTATCATTCCAACAAGTCTCAACGAGTTGGTAATAATTCCCGAATATTTTTCGTTCCCGGGAAACAAAATATTTAATATAATATTTCCGAAAATCATATCAATAAATTAAAGTTAAATTGAAAAAAAAAAATCATACAAAATTAGAACGTTTTTAATAAGTTAAATCAAATTAAAAATTAAAAACATACAAAAATTTATAAAAATAAATAGGAAAAGATTATTCTTTATTTCACTTGTCATTTTTTAAAAAATAAACTTCAATCAGTGCTGCGTTATTGCATCGCCATCGCGTCAAGATATAACAACCACAAGACAAAGCTCAGTGGCGTGACAGTATGACTTTTCAATAAAGATTACTATTTTCTTCGATCTACAAATGTAGTTATATTGTTGTGACATGTTGTAAAAAGAGCAGACATTCGAGGGATAAGCCACACAAAGATAAATGTTAGCATAGAAATGCTACCAATATAAACTACATATAACATATACGTCTGAGTGCACTGTAAAATAACCACTCAGACAAAAGGATTTCGTAAATTTTATTAAGAAAGGTACCATAAACACTTTAAAACAGTTCTCTTGATTTGTAAAATAACAATAGGTTGTCTCTTGTTTACATATATTTATGTCCGTTTATATTAAACTATATGAATTTATAGGAAATTTCTATATTGGAATCCGTTATGAGGTGCCTATGATAATGATTTTATTTTTTCCTGAGAAACGAGAAACAAAAAAGGAATAATACACCAGTATTAAAATCTATCTTAATGCATTCAGACCCTGTGTGCATAATTATACACATAGATTTTGAAGCTTTATAATTGTTTTTTTAAATTTTGATAGATATGTGCCTTATAATTAATTCATACCTTTCTTTATTACTACACACAACATAACTATTTATTAATAATGAACTATCAGTGTTCGAAAATCAGGATTGGTATGTAGCTCTAGTTTTACAGACTCAAGTGAGAGTATCTTTAGTCAATGAATATAAATTAAAATGTATGATAATATATATTTCAAACAGAAAATAAACGAATTATCTGTAAAATAATGTTTTAAAAGCTTTTTACCTTACATTTTCACTATTTTGCATATGTTGGAAAACTGTGAAAATTCAACTAGAAAAAAAATCGTCTTAATTGGACATTGTCACATGCAACCAACAGACAAATAACATTTTCTTCTTGGTATTAATTAGGTTAAACAAAGCCTTTAATGTTAGTCAACATAATTATAAATAATTTAAATATCCCTTTTTACAGGAAGTGCAACGTATTGGTCGAGCCTTCGGTTCGCAACTAACTTCGCTCCAGTGTGCCCGCAAACGCTGCCAGACCTCAAAAAAGAGGCTTCAATTTCCGCTGGCAGATATAACTACCTCAAAAGATTAATGCCGTTCCTGAGAAACCAATCAGAAGATTGCCTCTATCTGAACGTTTATGTTCCTTACAGTGGTGAGTTTTCATCTATTTTTATTTTTCTTTAACTTTTATCATCTACAACTATGTTCGAAAACAACACTTGAAGTAAAACAGCGAGTCATGTTTTTTTTTCAATATGTAATATAGAATTTTTAATGAATAATTATTTTGTGGCACGGCAAATACCTTAGAATAAACTTCACTTTTTTACAATAAATCAAAATTTAATATGCCATTCAAATGATGCATTTTTATTAGTTTCCCAAAAAGTTTACCTTGAATTTATACAGCCTCCAAATGCCGCTGAAAAATATAACAGCAAGATATATCACTTCAATTGTATACACATATTATAATAAGGATCTACAAGGCATTGATAACTCCATAATTGGCTCGTCGATAATGATTCTAATCATAACAGTATGTACACAAACTGTATTTAAATATATCAATCAATCTAGAATTTCGATGATGACACGTTTTGAATTTATCTAATTCAAAGGTGAATTAACATTTGTAATCGTCAATTTTTCGTTTGTTTGGTATTTCATATTACGGGAAATATTAAAAGATAACTTAGCTGTCCAATTTCAAAACTAAGTAAGGATTTTAACTTACAATTTTTATGGCGATCATAAATGACCTACCGGCAAAATTTTACATTTATTTCACTCAAAAATTACTTTAGGAGTGGAAGTATTGTAGCATAGTTATAATGCAGTTTCAAAAACTCGTTAATTACCAGGTTTTGAAATTAAACAGCCATGCTCGATAAGTCTACTCAATTACTAGATGTTACTATCTTAACATCAGATAAGACAATTTATATAATTTTTGTCTCTTAGTCTAATACCAAATATGCTACTTTTAAAATCACGTTAATTATTATCACTTAAAGATAATATAGAACAAAACGTTATATTGTATAGTGTATATTTTTGAGCACAGTGTTGCTTGTTTACCGTTATGAATGGCCTCACATTATATGATTGATAGACTATAACTGAAATCTCAAAAAAAAAAACAAACGCATTTTTTTATATTATCCTCACCAATAAATCAAAGCCACAAGGTAATTAAGTATACTCACTGATATATTTGTCTATGATATACTGAAAAATTCCACGATTACAAATAGGAAATTCAAAGAATATAGCTAAAAGTAAATAGAAAATCTTTTAATTTATGTAATAATTATTAATTCATTAATACTGTATTCCAAATTAAATATTTTTAAATTAACTATCACGACGTCTTATCTTAGACAAATTTCTATGAATTTTAATTTGTATTAAAATAATCTAAAGTTTATTTATTTACTTCATAAACATGAAATTAATGCATGCTATCTAGTTCTAGAATAGAAATGATTGAGTCAGTCAAAGTATACTTGACTTAATAAATTTCAATATCATCTCTTATCTTAAGTCGTAAAAAATTTAATAAAAAAATGTCAAGTACACGGTTTATCGAGAAAACCGAAGTCATTTAAAAAATATTTCTATGACTATAAATCTATCTCACCATACCAATTAAATTCTAAAATAGACATTAAGATAATAGTTGTAATAATAATGAATATATTGAATAATTAAAATTTATATCTAATTAATTTAAAACTTTACAGTTTTTCGCTAGATGGCAGGTTGTGAGAATTCACAAAATTTTCAAAGCGTGTCATTTCACCTTAAATAATTAATTAATAAAATTCTTTGCGAAAACGTATTTTTAAGTACTTATATTTAAGTAAGCTTTAAAAGGCAGTTTATCATGAGACTTACACCAACCAACATATAATAATGAATATTCTGTTGTCTTAACGAAGAGAATTGTTATCGTATGAGTAATTTTATCATAAAACTGTAGAAGCATCTACATATTACTTTCATTGTTTCCAAGCAATTCACATACAAACTCAATGCAGACTGTTTTCGAAATTTCATCACACAAACGCTATCGCACTGTAAGCATGGTCATGCAACGAAGTAAAAAAATGTACTAAAATGATAACCATGACAAATTATTATTGAATGCAATTTACTATAAACTGTGGATTTTAACTTTGTTAGTACAACTAGATCATAGATATAGTAGATAAAAACAACTATTTAGTCATGTCACCTTATCTACTAAAACTACTTTTGACGAATCTCCAATCTCCATACTGTTAAAATAAGCGCTTGACAATAAAACTTTTCATTTAAATATTTTAAATAAATTTAAATACATGACCGCAAAGTCTATAAATAAAAAACTACAATTACTGTAATAAAATGTTTATATTAAAATGACATTTAACAAAAATTATTTGTCATTCTGTATATATCGAGCCGTTTTTAGGAAAAAACAATAAACGACAAATCATAAGACATAAATCACACGATAAAATTAATGAAAATGTACATATATGACATCAACTGCAGCATTCCTTACAATCTTTTGTCAGTCCATGCGGATATCTATTTTAAGCTGATTCAATAAAAAAACGAAAATCGCCAAATTGCCGCTTAAGATCTTTTGTCAAAAACGACTCGATACGTTTTGTTCATTTTTACTGACGCTCTGGTCCCTCATTTAGTATGCATTTATTTACCATCAAAAGTCGTAAAATTATAAAAACATTTCAACTTTTATTTCGTAATTCTTCCAATAATTCAAAAGCTATTTTAAATAGTTATATAACAAAAATTAAACTCATATTCGCTCCAAAAGTCGAGTATATGAATTTCAACGTTGTAAAAATAGCCACTCCAAAATTTGAGGAAATATAAGTACAGTTATCTTTGAAATTTTAATGATATTTTGTTATTTTTATCAAGAGAATTATTTATCAGACAATCTATTCTAGTCTATACTTAACCATTCATAAAAAATGAAATGTTACTTGTTCCTGAAAATTTTACTTGAGGCGTTGCAGCATTTTTATAGTGGCGCGATACTACGTGAAATGCATTTTCCTCGCATATAAAATTACAGTGGTAATTGAGAAAGTTCGAGCAAGTATTCCTGTAAACGTGAGCTTCTCGACACGGTTCCATGTTTCAGGTCAAAGGATAATAACATTGTGAGTTCTGGAATGTTACTGGTTATAGAGATTAAGGCAAACACTGAATTAATTGATTTATTTAGTGGACACATAAGTTTTACTTTGACGTTACAGACGGAGCCATAAATAGAAAGAATCTAGCCATTATTTAAAACTTAGCTGTGACTACTGAAGCATCGATAACGTATCTATTTTTGAAATAGAATGCCTTATTTGAGAATAAATATGAACTATTTTATTTATATTATTTTTAAATCTACCGTATTCATAAATTTTTATAATCACGAAATCTTCGCGAGTAATTTATAACATTTGAGCTATTTACACTAAACATAAATTATTATTTTCAAAACATAACTATACTTTGCATTAAACAATATATACATTAGAATTTTATAGAGAGATCTAACTAATTATTAACCCTTTGATTGGTATGGACGTAAATCTATGTCCGTGCGCCTTGTCGTTTTGTTTTCGAAGTCATTCTTTTATTAATGCCATAAAATATTATCGTTTATTTTAATATTAATACTAAACATATCTATAACTGATATTTGGAAGTCATTATAGTTATACCATTTGTTTTTAGGCTAGAAAAAAATGAATAAAAAAAAGTTGAATTATGCATTAAAAAAATCCCTTATGCTCTTTTTATAACTATTATACTTTGTAAATAAACAAGAATGATTAATCATATTGATGTTTACAAAAATACATAAAATGTTACATAAACCAGTCCTATGCGTTCAAATTTGTTCTCAGGTGGTTCTTTGATTCCGAAATTAAGTTATACACATTTTTATTAGTTTGGAAGTAATCCAATAAGGAAAGCAATGGCGATGTTTCGAACGTAGCTCAGTTATTGATATCAATATTTAATCACAGGACTAATATATCAATAGTATTCAACATTTTTATTTAGTTATAAAATCTTTGAAATCGTAATTATCCTTTTGAGGAATACTTAAAATATATACACAATAAGTACTGGTCATTTACTATCTACCACCGTTTAAAAAGTGTTTATATAAAAAATCTTTTATCTATAATGTTTCAATCTTAAAGCATTTTCAAACGTGTGCGAATATAGGGAAAAATATTCATAAAAAAACTTAGACGTTTGAATAATTTTACATAAAATCATGTAAAAACTTAAGTGTTTTTTTATTTCGGAAGTATTTAGTAAAATTACATTTCGACAGTAATTTATGTAAATTTATTTGAAAAGGTCTTCTAATTTCCATTAAAGGTGAAAAAATTATTTTATTTTATGATTTTTACAAAAGGTACATAAATCTTTTGTATATATTTAATTTAAATTTCTTATTGAATAGAAACTTATTCTTGCTCAAATACAGCCAAACCTGTTGCTATGCGCTCTTTTTGTGCGATTTTTTATGCAGTATAAAAAAAAAATGTGTTGAACAGTACGTACAATCGGTCAAGTTTTAGAATATTTTAATGCGGTCTCTGTGCCCCGCACAAAATAGGTTTGAGTGTAATGCCATTTTTAGTCTGTCCAAGATTTAAGAGGATGTTAAATGTACTCATCGAAATTAATGATTTTTAAATTACATATATCTAATTGATTTTGTAACAGTTACTCTGTTTTCTGGACAATCTGATTATTTACTATGACAGGAAAAAGCTTATAAAATATAAATTATCACATTATTGATTTCAATTTGTGATATCTATATTATTAACTTTTGTTATGTTCATTTCGAATCATTTTTCGTTTTAGATTTTTTAAAACATATTCCAGTTCAAAAGTTGTGCTTTTTATTTATTTATCTCATATTCTTAATGGCAGATATCACTTTTCTAATATCTGAATAAGTAGTTTTCAAAAAGCTTTATTAGAAATCTTGCAAACGGTTTACAAAATATTTAAGTATTTAGGAGAAACTTAACTCCAAAAATTGCATCATGTATATTTATATTAAATGCATTGAAATAATGGATTCTTTTACTACTAAATACATGAAGATATTACATAAAATTCCCGCAGGAAACTTGTCAATTGTATTTATAATATACCGTATCCGCTCTAAAAATTAAGTATTTAAATCTTTACAGTGTGAAAATTTCAGCTTCGCAAATGAAGTGCATCAATCTCTACAACACTTTTAGTCTTGCTACACTTCAAAGTCATTTAATATTTTGATATTGCCTCAAGTTTATAACAGTTATAAAATTTGTTCTCTGTTTGCCTTTCTAACGTAGATATTTATATTTCACATATTATATAAAACGTACACGACACATCGACGAGAAATTTTGAAATTTTCTTTATTATCAGGTTTTCTCTGTCATTTCATATTTGTATTGGTGATAGACAAACCACCCGACATCGTAGATTCGAGTTGAAAGGACTCATAACTGAAAATATTTATTTCTTTTTCACATCTGTTTGAAAGTTTTCTTAAAAGTTTTCGTTCTGAAATATATTTTCAGAAGTTTCAGTTGAGCAAGTTTAACGGTCAAGCACAATGATAGATGCTTATTTAACTTAATGTTATATCGAATGAAATAACGTTATAACAATACGATTTTTGTCAATGAATTTTCTTGTAACTTCCAACATCTTTGTCTATTTGTTTTAATATAAAGAAATATATTTTTTCCACATATGGCATTGAAAACTTTATAATCGAGTTAATTTTAGATGCCAAAATTATCACGTTATTAAACAACGTTAAAAATTGTTACTAAATGTATCAAGGTATTTTTTTACGACCAATTTTTGAAAATTTAATCAGTCAAAATTCATATTGATTTAAGTTTAGTTAAGTTCTCCAAAAACAAATGAAATATTAAAAAATATTATGTACGAATGTGTTTTAAAGAGTTCTTTTAAATTATTTATAATTAAAATTTACTTTGAACGCACAAAATAACTTTTTTTTATCGAAGAAAAAAAAACATTATTAATAATTATGCTAATAATGTTTGATATGATAAATGATAATGTTGTGATAAAATTGTTTTAACGTAAATCGATCTTTGTTAATTAGGTAAAATTGTCGTAATCCAAACGACTTTTTTCGCTAATAAATAATTATTTTAAAAATACAAGTATATTTTATTTCATAATAATTATAAATTTGGTTTATTCATTGAATATATATTAATATTAATTATATCAAGACACTATAATTGGCGTTTGCTGTAAAGATTTTATTTGATTTAAATAATATTTAAGTTATTAGAAATATATATTTATGATGTATTTTGAATTAAAACTTAATTTTAATTAGTCAATGTAGTATTTAATTTTAACATTGGTTCAGATATTTAAAATAAGAAGCTTAATTATACGATTACTTTGTAATAATATTAAGAAATGTTTTACTATGGGATCTTGTAGATAGTATTAAGAGAGCAAAAAAAGCTTTCCTAGTCTAAATTTAATGTATTGTGTTTTTATAGAGACAGACATATAATAACATCAAAGAAATATTTGATTAAAATAAATAATATTTGTTAAATAAAGAGAGCTTTTATTTATCAACGTTTGAGAAATCTTGAAATAAATTAAATATCACTAAAAATAAATCAATTCTAATTGTTCACGGTCCATTGAAACGACGAGGAGGCTTTGACTAATTGTTTTTATTCAATGGTATAAGAAAAGAGCATTTTAAGCCTTAAGACATTTGGCTGAAGAGTGATGGTCCTTTGAATTATTTTGATCATATTTCACGATAAACTTTAAAAGCTCGTGTTGATAAATAAACGCATAACTTTGAGAAATGATGAAATGGGTTGTTTCCCCATTTACCCCTGTCATGATTTCATGTTTGCCATGCGGTTGTATACCAAGGCTTAACGAACGTCAAACATTCACACAACTCCACTTACTATAATGCAAAATTGTTGTTTTGATTACGAATTTATTAAATAATAATCACACTCGATATTAATCGATAAATAAGCTAAAACTTTGAAATTAAAACTCATATAAAACTTACCATATCAGCTTTAATCTTGCAGTATATAGATTTTCTCATCATGAATATGTGTATAAGTATATTAAAGTGAATAAATTACGATGAATGCAATTAGTTTATGTACTATTATCTTGAAAAAAATCTGTTGAGACATATTTCCACAACGTATAAAACCATGTGATCCACCTTAGAGCGGAAATAGTTCAAACAAATAATATGGTATATTTCAATCAATTTAAAATGGACTATTATACAATCCATTGGAGATCAAACAATATGTGCCTATTTTTTATGGTTTATTAAATACACCACGGATGATACAGGACTTTTTATTGCATTGATTGGTTTTTCAGTATAGTTTAATAGGACGTTTTATTATTTTTATTGAACGAACTTCGATTTTCTACCCTTAATTTTTTTAAATAAGTAATTTTCTTACTGATTTCTTTTCCAAAACAACTGAACATGATAAAAAATCATAATCATATTTAATATTTAATTTATGAATATAGATTCTATATAAGAAACCATTCAGTTATTAGCCATGCAGTTCTGTATATTTGATTATTACAGTAACGAGACAAGAACCAGTTCAATCTGGCTTCAAACGATTTTTTCACCACGCGATTTGGTCACCTATGTCTCTTATTATTACTAGCCTTGTCAAAGCTTATACCATTGGAGCCAAAAAATTAGCTTGCGCACTTTAGAACTATAGATTGCGGGCTTAAATCTCACATCTACGAGATTTCAAACTACAAAGATACAGGATTGGATAGACACCTAATGGGTTGATAAATCTGACAAATTATACAATGATCTATTTACCAAAAACACCGTTTATGGTAAAATTATATTTACTTTTTATCTAGAGCTGTCGATCTTCATATTTTTTTGGTTCATATGATTTAGATACATAATAAAATAAAACAATGAACTGTTCACTTTTTGCTACAATATATTTGTAATTTACGTAGAGATTTTAAGATAATATGAGTTACTAATAATCATATGAATAATATATGGATTTGCAAAGAAGTTTTTGAAATATTATTTATATGAAATAATATGTGTATAGAGAATTTGAAATTTTATTTAAAAAATGATATACAATCTGTCATTAAAATTTACGGATGAAAAAAAATGGTTGAAAATTATTACGAATCATCGAAGGCTGAATTGTTTTGCGGTAAATTTGAAAATCGTATCGCTGACAATCGAGCGAGCTTTCCGTTCGTTCCGACGCCGGGAAAGCGGAAGTGATTTTCCGGATAGAGCGTCGTAATTTCACGACGCCAATGACGCATGCCGGGAAATGGTCTCGCGTCCTTATATGTCTGGATGGCCCTGCGAAAGCTTTTCAACTTTGCGGTTTTTCTATTTTGAGTTGATGTTTTTTCAAGCAATTATTTTTAGTGTTAGAGCATTGTAAGCAGTGAATACTCGTTACAAAAATAAGTATGATTGGTAATTTTTTTTCATATTTTTATTTTATGCTAGCTTTATTACGCGGATTTGTCTGATTTAGATTTGAGCTCATTCTCATTTTATCATATTTACTTTAAAAGTAAAGCATATGGACCAATATAGTGTGAAGATATCTACTACATAATTATTATGAATGGGTGGAAAACGTATATTAACAGTTTTTTAGCGAGAATTGAATATCACTCAATTGTCCATTCAATGAAATATTCGTTTGGACCAAATCCATCTTCTTCTTCTTTTTATTCCATATCCGTCCACTATACGAAAAATATGGCTGCCACGTAGTGTCTTCAACAATCTCTGTCACCCACCAGCTGTTTTTCATCATCCCAGGTTATACCAAAGTCTTTTAGCTCCGCGTACGTCCTAAAAATCACTGGTTTAAGGACACCAAAATCCCACTGATCAGAAAAATAGACAGTGCCCTAGCTAGTTCCAGTGCCAGTGTATGACTTTTAAGGTGATGAAGTCATTTCACCTCACGCCCAGTATCCGATGCAGACCTTTGTTCTCAAAGCTCACTATAAGGTTATTCTGGGTCTTTGTACGATGTCATGATTTGCTACTGTGTAGCAGCACTTGCAGTATGCATGCGCCGAACAACTTATGCTTGGTACCGACCAAGTACCGCCGCATTGCCTAGTCGAAAATCTCGCAGCTTTAGGATTTAAGCACGCAACTTCTAGATACACATGGGCTACGATTGCCTCTTAGTAACGAGAATGTGTAACATTTAGAGACTGAAAAATTCTTGTTAAGCAATTTGTCAAGATAGCTTTCATTAATTAAATCACTTACCTATTCCAAATCCAAAACAGATGCTGAGGTTTTAAAAAAGAAAACACGCTAGACTTTCCAGTAGTTTAAAGATTAGTATGAAATTAACCTTATGGCCAGGAAATGCAAGTTGAAACTGTTTTTAGAAACTCAAATGTTCAGAAATGGTAACCAAAAGGATTGAACAATCGACTGACAATCAATTATTTAAAAAAATATATTAAAAGAAAAATATTTACACTGTGAAATTCATCAAACTACAAATTACCTAGTGTGGACGTGTTTAATTGCAATAAGTATTTAAGTGCAATTTCCGATAATTATAATTATTATTTACATTTAAAATAGAAATATCTATTTAAAAAAGTATTAAATAATGATTAAAATAGGAAGTAGAAAATTATAAAAATACGTTGTTATTGCTCACTCTATTATGTAAAATTAATATACTTAAAAAATATAATTAATTTTTATGAATTACTTCAATGTTTCATGGATGCGATAAATTTTCTAACAATGCAGAAATTCATATCGTCCATTTAGTGCCAAGAACTCTTATCCCAAAATTTTACGAAAATCTATTTTAATACTATTTATTAAAAAATGATTAAAACTGTTATATTGCAATAACTTAAAACTCTATTATAATAAATATGTATCTTATAAGCAACCGCCACTTGGTAGCTTTAGTAATTGGCTAATAAATGGCATTAGAAAGGTTTTCGTAATTTTTTGACATATAAGGTCTTGGCATTATTATTTTTGGGGCGGAAATGGTAAAAAAATGTATATACAGTTCTTTTCTGTTGATTTAATGTTGGAAAATAAATTTTTCTTGAGTAATTATTGTTGAAATATATAAATGAAAACTTTGAGTATCGGCTTCATACAACCATCAATCTATGGATGCTTCCTATCCGGCTTCTACCTCCAACATAGCCACCCTCCAAATTGGGGGACTGTTTATAAGCTCTCCCAACAAATAATGTACTTCGTTGATTTTCAGCCAATCGATTCCAGGCAGTACTTATGTACGAACTGTAAGTACTCTCCCAATAAAAATTGATGTTTATGTTCTTCTCGGCTATTTATTTTTGTTGCCTTTGGTGCGATGCATAAATGGTTTGTTTTGCGAGGATAGAAAACAATGCGGAGCTGTATCGCTGTATATTTAAATCTAATTTCTTATCTTATATTCTGCCATTACAAACCCTCGATGTTACTTCTACCCTCAATGGTATGGTTGCCAAAGTTTGATACATCAGATTTTGTTACAATGGCAACAATCGCAAAATCGTGTCAAGTCCGTATTTACTGAAATATTGTGTATTGCAAGTGTTGATCCCCATCGTATTTTTTTTTTTATCATTTACTTAGAACCAGACATAAAAGTACATATAATTAACAGCCTTATCTTAAAAATAAAGAAGAACATAAATTAAGAAAAAACGATTTATATGAGGATTTTGCTATTATCTATTATTCAATATACGTATCCTTGGTGTCTGAATGAGAAATCGAGAATGTCAGCTATTTTTTATTCCAAACAGAACTTGCCAATACTTGATGTTTAACAAAATTATTTCGAGTGTTAATATTTTCCACTTAAGTGAGTGTAAATGAGTTTTAAGTTAAAGCTTTTGAACTCGTTTCAGAATTCTACTTTTAGTTATACAGAGATAATAGCTAATAACTCAACGTCTCCATCAGATTTTACTATCTAAAGTCTATTGATGTCCACAATATGAATTCATGTCTTGATAGATTATTTTTCACGAGAATTTATTCTCAAATTGCTCAATCCAATTGGCATTTCTGCATTTTCAGATTTTTTAAATCCAGTAGATGGTGGATTTGAATTCGCATTAGCATGCTAGTCGGAAAGAACTATTTAAACTAAGCTGTGAAAATACAAAAAATCTTTTGTATCATGAATTCATACGCTCATTACATATTTAAATAGTATTTTTTTTTTAAAAGCGCATGAAATAAAAAAAAAACATATATGGGTCCGTTAAATAGCTTTAAAGCACGTTTCATAAGCTCGGATGTTTCAAAAGTTGTATCAGCAACAGTAAAGTGTGACGAAGCTTCCGTCGTCACAAAACTTGGCACGATACACCGGTCCGGGCTTGATTTATATCACAAACCGCTTGGCAACTCCGTTCGTTAATCTGCATAGTATATTTCAAATTATATACACATTACCTTACTATCGACACACGTGTAGTATTGGCATTAATTTTGTCTTTCACTGTAAATTCATCAAATATCTTCACCATATTCATCTACCAGATACGAATACCTATGAACCTTTGATGAACGAGATAAGTGCGTGATCTCGCAGAGATAAACTACTATGCTTAATTATTCTTATTAAGTAGGGAATACGGACACCACGCACCTCGTACGTAAATCTCTGTTGCCAGCCAATATTTTTTTCATTTTCCTAGGTCATGTCTGCATCCCGTATCTCCACCAATTAAATAATTAAAGTAGCATTTAGAAGCCTTCTAAGATGTCGAGTGTCTGATGTGGTTAAAAATAAGGCAAGCTGGGCTTAGACTCTTTTGAGGCATCCATAATATGGTATGTGGCCGATCCAGCTCTAACGCTGTAGCTTAATTTTTTTAGTAATTTGTGGTTGTATAGTCCGTTGATCTCTTCATTGAGAATGGAGTCATACTGCCGTATCCCTAGAATTTTTTGCAAACATCTGTCGTAAAAGCTTAATAAGGGTTGCTTTTGGATCTTTGTTGGATGACATGCTTCATAACCGTAGCCACAGCCACGGTTATAGCCAAAACTTGGTTTTTATCTGATATAGCTTAAAGTCTCAGACGTTTCATAAGAAATTAATCTTTCTCCCAACTATTTCTTTTATCATATTGAGTGCAAGTAGCAAAGTTTTTAATGTCTATTTCAATTCAATAAGACAATGCTTAATGTATTAGATATCAGACCGACAGTAATTTATTATAAAACAAATTGTATTATATGGTTGAATTCAAAATGATCAATTAAGTAAGTGTAACTATGTTGTACAATAATTGTAAAATTACTTAGCTTCGTTCAAAGTTTTTGGCATAGATTTCATGTAAGTTATAAATGTTTAATAAGTTTAATAGTTGGCTGATGACCAAAGCTCGTAAAAATTAATGTCAAGATAAACTTTTGTACTATAGGTCCATATCTTCTACGTGTCTTAGAGAAATAGTGTAAAATTTTACCAGTTTGTACAGTATTAGTAAAGAAACTTTAGTAAAACATGTACACTTTCAATAATTGAATAGTGTACTACATTTATCACGATATAATATTAATATAATAGCCTTTAACGTGCTAAACTTATTTATTACTATATCAAAGCCTTTACAATGTGAAAAAAATCAATAAAGCTCGATTAAAAGAAATGTGTTTCATAAAAAATTAAGTATCAGTAAGCATCCACTGAATCCGTTTCAAGTCTTTTATCTGTATATAGTCCTTAAGCTTTACGTACGTTGGATTAGAAATAATATAAATAATAAAATTTTAATTTTCATATTTTATTAAATAATATATTGTATGAAGTATTTTTGAAACACCTTATACCAAAAGTTACAATCATATGCTTTTTGATTATGATAGAGAAATATGTGTTTTACGTTGCATATATTACTTTAGTATCACTATTACGACTTCGAATAAATATCATTCCTAGAACGGCTATAACATATACACCTATAAATTCTACTAAATAAGTCTACTACTGAACAGAATAGGTGGTTCAGATTTGACATAAATAAAAGACAATTTAAATAAACATAAAATATTTTTTCCGTTATGTTTTATGGTGAAATAGTTTTAATTGTGTTTTAAAGCTCTTAAAAAATACATCAAACTCTTTATGTAAGATGAAATTACTAATTAAAATATCAGCTATTCATCACGTTCGCCATTTTTTTTGTACCATGTCTGCTCTGAGAGTATAATAAAAATGTGAAAGTGTTATATAGGTCCCTATATTGTAAACAATTTTTTTAATGTTTTTTTACCAGAATTAGATGTCGAACAACTACTCAATTAAATATACATTCATGTGCCTTTGGGTTTTAAAAAATCTTGGATGCTTTGAAATCCGAGTCTATGGCCAACGTATTGGCTACCGAAGAAACAGTTTTAATCAAATATGTTCCTGATGTTGAACTATTTTATTCGATAGAAGCATTGCAAGAATTAAACAAGTTACACAAACCTGAAGTGACTCAGGTGGGCTGAATTTAATAAATAAAAATAAATATAAATTTATAAAACCTTATTCGTTTAAGCAGTTATGTGATCAAGCCAGTAGTCATGCCAATGCGGAGGGCAATGGAGATTTTTAACGAAATTGCTTCGGATATTAAAATCTTAGCGAGCTTAGATGGATGCTATTATATACATTATCAGAATAGGATCTGTCTAATT
>JAGVSQ010004021.1:0-20250 GCA_022683975.1 Rhyacophila evoluta
TATATATGTAATTATATTCATATTAAATTTACATGTTCAAAAACCTTTTCTCAATGGGCAACGCTCAGCATAACTATCCTTTACTAAGGCATAATATATAATAGAACTTCTCTTACCGACACGTTGCTTGTTCTTTCCGGGGTGATTCCTTTAAATCTGCATATGCAGGTCAACGGTGCCATAACTGTTCTGCTCAGTGGACAAGAGGCACTTTGACATCACCGTCGCTGGATTAAGACTCGATGAACAGTTGTGCTCGTAGAGCTGTGGTCAAAACTTTAGCATACGACGCTGCGATAAATGACTGGCAGAAACGATGGAGCGCTTCCAATAAACGCATTATTATTTCCTTACCCTAAAGTGGCGCATGGAGATTAGCAAATTGACTCTAGACCATTGGAATTCCCAGTTTTCAACCGGCTATAGTGATTTTGCCTCCATGTTCTGTCAGCTTGTTCTTATAGAATCTCCTACTTGCTTATATGGTAAAATGCAAGTTGTCAATCACATCCTATGGGAGTATCCCTAAATGTCAGTTTAAAGGAAGAGCTTCTTATGTTGGTACAACCATTTGTCGGAGTTGGCATTGCGGCTTGGTTTCTACAAAACATAATTTTCTTACTTTTTAAAAATTTTAAAAATCTTACGGCGAACGAGAAGGTTTCTTCTCAAAAAGGCTAATTATTAACGTGATTCCTTTTCTAACTAAGTATATAGTTAGAAAAGGAATCACGCACACTTCAGTGCATGCCAACCAAGGTTTTGGCAAGCTGCTCTTGGGACACCTTTGGCATCTTAAAGATCGCCTCACATTCGTTACGTCACGATACAAATATGCATAACGAGTGTGGATACTTGGCAAATGGTCGAGTAAAGCAAGTCGCTACAAAGGATCAAAAACAACAATACCTCAAAAAAAATATTTCTACTTGTTACTTTATTGAACTAGAAGAGCGATACAATATATCAGTTATGAATATTAATATGATACTATCGTTATGTATATTTAGTCAGCAAAGCAAATATACTTATTTCTGCTTTTTATCGCCCACAATTATATGATCAAATTATATTTGGCTACGGTTTTCAATCATTTGGTAAATTGTTTTGAAATTTTTCGATAAATATTTATTATTGTCATTTAAATAGGAAATTTACTTTGATCGAAATCATAAATATTCCTCCACGACATCCGCGTCAATTTGTCATCACATACTAATTCATTAAACAGTTTTACAATTTTTTTTATATCAATCTTTCTTGTATCAATTCCCCAGTAAAAATCCAATGCACAATATTTGACCAACCACAATTTACGCAGTAGATGCTTCTTACGACTCACTTAAATCAATACACTTAACGTTTATTAAATTTAGATTGCTTTTTAAATATTTAAATTTATTGAACAGTTATACTTTGGTACATTTTATATATAGTATTAATGATTGATTAAAAAACCTTTTTTTATGCATGATAAAATATAAAGGGACATTTGAATGGTACATAATATGCAAAATCCTTTTAAGTGAAAATGTGAAATGAATCCTCGTCAACTTTATGTACCGTTATCTATCAATGTGATCGTTTTTATCTATCTTATTAGATAAACATGGTCGCCTTAATGAATAGATAAAATACACGTTTATAATATATTTATTTACTTTTTAAAAAATTGTATTAGGATTTAGTTATCAGTATGTATCAGTATAAATCTCCATTTTTACATTATTTATATCCTCAAAAACGTACATTACATGTATTAAGAACTAAAAGCAATACAAAGATTAAAATAAATAAATATATCAGATATATTTTGTTGATAATTAGTATCATATAAAAAATAGTCATCCCAGTATTAACGCATATACATAAATAAGTTAAAAACTTCGTTTAGTGTAATATATTTTTAAGAGTATTTAATATTAATCTTTTAAATATCCTGTCATATTGATTGAACTTTAAATGATAAAAAATATAGATTCTCTTTTTTAAAACATTTGGATGAATATATAAATGTGCAATACTCAATAACAGTTAAATATTGTTTCTCCTCCAAATTGATAATACATCGATCTCCGCTATCTTAAAAGTTTGTTTTTTACGAAAATTATTTATTAACAAATTACTCAGATCATTGATCATCAACTTCTGCATTTTTTTTACTTGTTGCTAAAATTTAGCACCTAGCCATCATGTCGACAAAATTATTACATAATTACAATTCAATGCATAGTAAATAGTGGTTCCATTTAATATTTACCGTTATTAAAATAGCTTCGATAAAATTTATTAATTGAAAAAACGAGTTATTGCTGTATTTAAACTGTTATAAATTTTATTATTAACGAATCATTCTGAAATTTGCATTTAGTGTTTATAACGGGCAATCAGTTTTATGTTGAGCTTAAAAGTTTTATTATTGCAACTGTGTTCTATAATTTGAATTATTGTTACTCAAATAGGTTATTGAGAAAGCACACTTTGATTGAACGGCGTTGATCTACGTTTTCCCTTGTGATAGGCAATATTATTTCGTGTGGATTGTAACCACCCCATAAACGTGCGCCGTAAAACATTATATCATGTAGTTAATCTTGAATGAAATAAACTGTTACTATAGCTTATTTTTTAGTGCTCCACCACCTGAACGACAGTGCTGTAGCTTGAATTTAAAAAAAATCATTAACAATAAAATAGGTATACTTCTTTATTATTTTTTTCCTCGTTCTGCACTTAAATAATATTGTGGATAAAGGACCTTAAAAACAGAATACTTAGAACAACATACGGTGCAATATCATCTCAAACATCATTCGATATGACGGCAGTACGCTTACAATTATATGTGAGGTTTTCTGCATATTCAAAAATCGGTGATCATGTAAAATTTTAGGATGCTGATAATATTTTTTTGGGATTTGCTTCATACATAGCCAAAAGCAAAGAGCTTTCGACTATTTATCGGACACGTCAGCTCTTACAAATTTCTATAAAGGATAATAATATATTTTTAATGCTTTTAAAAAAATATTCTCCAAAAAAATAACTGCCAAGATATTTCTTCGCATTGAGGAGATCCATATACTCTACTTTTGGAGCGGGTAGAATAGAAAAAAATGCAGCCTCACTGTTGTCACTGAGCTGTTGGATATTAGTTACATTAAAATATCATAAAGCTGTCCCTAGAAAACTTATGGCTTTTTAAAGTGCGCTTCTAGAACATCCACTAATGATAACATGGTATTAATTCACATGCAACACTATTATAACAATACATACCAGCAACAATGGTATAGCGTTTCAAAAGTACTTGTATATCCAAATCAATATTATATTGGTAGAACTAAACTTTACAGTGGTTCAATTCGTAAAAATGACTTCATACATGTTAATTACCTTTGGCAACACCAATTAATAAATACGTTGATTGGGAGCAGGCAATGTGTAAAGAATTTGGATCATAACGGCGTATAAAAACTAAAAGAGTCATTCCAGATAATGTTATATTAATGACATCTTCTGGATTTTTTTGCGATTGGTAAGAAGTGGTAGAAGCACTAATGCCAATATGTCGTTTAGCCCATCAATCAAGCCGTTTGAACACGATGGTTAGGATTCTGAATTATTTAAAACTGGTCCATCAAGCACCATCAGTCGAATATATTAAACGATGGTTAGGATAAATCTATTGAAATATACTACATGCATTACGGCAAGGTAACAGAATATGTCTACCTATAAAAATGTTAACTTCTTTGTGTATTTACAACCTTTTTTTTAATCCTAAATTTTAGTATAAACTGCCAAAAATTTTTGTGCGGTACTTTCGGCAATGTATAAAACACCAAACAGCACTTTTAAATACTATACAGATCGTAAAAACGCTTGAATTCGTAAATTATAGAAATCCAAAAATAATGTACCTTTTATTTATGCAATCATTAAAGATATACTGTAATATATAATATTCGTTTCGTAAGTTATTTTAAATATGGTAGTTCTTATTAATATGGAGTACGTACTTTAAAGGGGTATTTTTATTCATAAATTTATCAACTTCTTAACTCTACCACCCAAGTAAAGCTTTCCCTTGAGAAAAGCTTTGAATATCTGAAAGTTTTCTAAAATATCCAAAAAAACTTTTAAACTTAGTATTTCATCATTGTTTTAGAAGAGAGGTCGGGAACTTCTCTGAAACAAAAGCCACTAGAACAAAAACATAAAAAAAAAAACGCTTTAAATAGTTCGAACTTGGAATAATTTAAGTGATTTTATTATTTACACAAACGGCACAGTATTGTATTTGAGATTTATAGCCATAACAGATATCAATTCAAAAGAGACGCATTTTTCTACTAATGGCTCCTGTAGAACTGCATGCGATTTGGCGTCCGCTGATTTCCGTACCTTATTCTAGCAGAATGGAGTCGAAGTTACAATAGACCGATGTTGCGTACATGAACAACATAGATTGTAATGAAGAATCCTTTTTATTATTTGCGAATATGATTCATAATAGAAAATCTTTTATTAGTATTTAACATCCATGCTGACTTTTTAAGAATTGGATCTATCTAACTCACTCAGTGGGCTTTTTTTCGTTTCTTCCTCAAAATTTCTTTTTACTTTTATTTATTGTCACTTCCTCTCAAGAACAACGAATTCCAATAAGTTATGGTAAAAAAAATAAAAGGACTTCATACATATTACGCAGATCTAAATATGTACTACATTTTCAGAGCGGACATGTTTAATGTTTACATACAGATCGATTTGACCCACTTTTGAAGCGTACATGGTGAAAAAATATTTGCTTTGTTTCAATCTCATAAAACATAACACTCTTGTTATTTTTTGCATATCATGTTGTGAATGCCTTGAATTCAAAATTTATAATGTTCTGAACGTGTAAAATTAGTAAATGGAATAAAATTTATCATTTCTTTCTGAAATAAATTCTTGTGTCTAAATGTCTTTAGGATTGTTTCCATAAATTTAACTTACATGGCCACGTGTCATTTTTAATACGTCTCGTGAAATAATTTAAAGCCAGAGCAAGTCGTAGTTGCAAAAACTTCTCTTTTATATTATATCGGCTGTGGAAAGAATAATGACGTAATCCACAGTTTTTTTCAGAATACCATGTGTCAATAATCACAATGCATATAACTTAATACACGCTTTAACAAAATGGTGTAAGCTGAAAATGCCGAATTAGTACATAATCTAGTGGATTAGGTCCTTGTTCATTTCCACAGTTGATCTGTATAAAAAACAATGGAAAAATCTTGTCTCTTGATCGTCATACAAAAGCTTCAACATTTTAATGGTATCTCGCTGGGGTTAACGAAACAATATAATGACACGACACGAGTCATTTTCCTACAAGGCGCCGCTGTAGTTACGTTTTTCGCACATGACGTGCAGCACGCAAGTCCATGTTTTAAATTTTACAGACCACTCCCCGGTTTTTTTTTGTTTCACAACCTTTCATTTGACCACCTGATGGAGTACGGGCACTTAGCTTAATTGTGATGCCCTGATATTTTTATTATTCGCTTAACTTCATAATTAAATTTTACGCGTTCTTTAAAGATTGGCCCTATTTAAAAATCGACGGTACAATAAACCATAATATTTTTTCCTACCGTAGTCTAGAAGAAATTGTACGAACTTTGACTCTGTAAGTTTGAGGGCATAAATTTTATAGCTTCAGCATGTTTAGATGCAGTATTGGATGACAAATGGGTTGAGTATGAAACTCAATTTTTAACATCTGTCAAAATATGTCTTCATATAATACTCTAATTCCAAAGTAGATATCATCATACCGTGAATTCGTATGTGTTCCACTTCCTTGGATATGGTGAAAAATAAACTATCTAACTCATTTTTCGCTGTCTTCTAATCCTTATAAAACTTTCATTTCTCTACCTACTAACATCATACTGTAACACAATAAATATTATCTATTAATATAATACATGATTACCACTATCTCAAACAGTATTAACTATCTATATTCTTATAATCAAAAAGTTATAGATAGTGTTTTTCCAGATTCCTCTGATATTAAAGACTGTTAGATAAACATAATCTCATGTGATTAACTGCTCCATTAAAGGCTTTTATGATTTTGTCACTATGCCGCCTTTTTCTATAAAGTGTTCATTTAGTTCTATTAATCCTGAGATGAGCCATTTTATCGGGACTCAAATCATTTTTTGTCAATATTTTCAACGTATTACAAAAAAAACCATTTCGTATATGTTTTAATCACCCATCTAAAGACCATAAATGTTTATCGTTTATACTGTAAAAAATCTAATTCAAAAGCTGAATATTTAGTTTATTATATTTCAAATAGATTTTAACAATATTTCTTTGACTATATGGTGTATGTTATACACATTCAACGAAAGTTGCTTAGCTTTCAATATTGAACAATATTTAAGGCATTTTGTTAATTTTTTATTATTTAAATTGTTTTGAATCCCAAAATACATACAGTAATTTTAATTCATACCAATCATAATTTAATTTATAAAACATCATGATTTTTATAGATAATAAACTTATAAAGATCTTAGTAAAGTATTATATAATTAGTCTTTTTCGGTAATTCGTTGGTTTTTATGGCGGAAATATGTACAATTGAGAATGGTAAAGGAACAGAGAGATACAATTATTTTTTTAATAGTTTTTATTAACTGGTTGGGCTTACGATTTATACATCAAATAGTTATAAATTAGAAATCACTTGCGATAATTATTTTTTTAAATATATTTCAATATCGAAATTATTTCATACTACAAATGAATAGACTGATTATAAAAATATTATAAAAAAATGTCTTTACATAATGCATGATCTTTTAAATATTCACCTATTGCTTTTTTATTTATCTTTCAGACTTAATTGAAACTAGCCACATACTCTAGTAACCAAGCATTATTCATGCAACTTGTTCATTCATACGCAAAGAGGACCTTTCAACCACAAACGGCGATATTTGAAAGAAACAATAGGATCTAGTTATAAATAAATTATACCCTTTTGGATTCGTCATATTACAGAATTTTCCTGAATGCAAATGGTATTTATAATAGAATTCCAAAGATTTCCAATCTGAAATAAATGTAAATATTGCGTGCTTTTAAACCTGCGGCAATCTTGTTTTACGCCTATTTATTATTCGCAGTTTATGCAAATAGTGAATAAAGAAAAATAATTACAATAGCAACTCATAAAATTTATTCCGCTGCTTTTTAATTACTCCAAAACACAATCATTTGCATTTGTATGTTTATTTATTTGAAGTTTTTAACCGGCCAATTTCCACCCATGAAAATATCCTCACTTGATCCCTTACATACGAGTAAATTACTACTTAAATATTTTTTAATTATTTTCATAAATTCTTTCAGTTAATGTGCATTTTTTTTACTTCTGCAACATGCATGACATCGAGAGTTTTCGTATAGTAGACAGCATGATTGCGCTTAATTGTGGGGTAACTGTAAAAATTGCATGTCGTCAACCCATTTACAATTTTTTTAACGTATTTTAACACACATTGGAACTAAAAAGTCCGTATATTAGATAAAAAGAAAAAGTTCAGTGAAATTTTACATTTGTTAAACATAATTTGACGTTCGAAATACGTTTTCTATGAATATTATTTTTTGTGCTTTATACATATTTATGCAGAATATAATATTTCAAAAACATTAATCATATATATTTATACTAATAATGGTTTTTATACACACGTTAAAAAAAGTTAATGATTGATCTTGGTAGTAATTTATTATTTTCAACTAAAAAATCCGCAAACACAAAGAAATTGTAACATAATTAGATATGTGGAAAAGTGTAAAAAGGAGAGTACGCAATGTATTTAGAGGGAGACAAAATTTTCAACAGGTTTGAACTGAATGAATTTTAAATTATTTTTTTTGACTAATGGACGCATTTTGGAAAAAAGAATCTAAACTTTCTATTCAATGATTTGTTTTAGAAAATCGGATAAGAAAACTTAGACGATATGCTGTGTAAATAAAAGTAATACATCACACGGAAAAATAAAGATGTTTTTTATACCCCCTCCGAAACTGGAGCATATAGATCTCAACAATGTGAACATAACCAATTCATATATATATGGGATCTTTGGATTGTCTAGACCTATTTTTTAAAGATATTATTCACATGAAATAGATTTCACCCAATTATTCAACTAATGGGCCTCCAGCGCTACATCGTTACATTTCAAAAATCTAAGCGACTACGGGAATTGGATACACAATCTGCGACTCCGCGGCGCGCACGTTATCTCAACTCCTCGTATTTTTTCGATATATCTGTCTAATAGGTGATAGCTGGTCGGAACAGTTTTATAAGCGCTTAATATTAGATTCCGTTTATATATTGTGTGATTGTATAGATAAGATCATAAAATAATCGTTATTATGACGACCGCGAACTTATATAAACATTCTAATTATTTGGATGCGTTAACAAGTATATTTTAAAATAGGTTATACTTGATAAACAACATGCAAAATTACTTAAAACTTCCATAGCTTTGTAATATGAAATATGCCGTAATATTTGTTCGCTCACTTACTTTCCTTGGACTTAAAAGGCTGTAAATAGTAATTATGTAATTAAAAAAAACAGAGTGGAAAATAATTGAGAGTCTGTCAACTAGACTATTATTAAGTAAAACACTTCAAGTTAAATTGACCGTTTTGCATTATAGCTAAAATTTTATAATAAATGGAATCTAATAGAGAAAAAGAAAATAAAACTTCATAAATTACATAGAAACATGTAAATGTTGTAAATCCAAAAAGAAGTAGGTAATTTTAAACGTCATTTAAGAAGTTAAAATTTACTTATTTATTCTGAATCGTTAGTTTTATTTAAAATAAAACGTATTTTCAAAATATCTCCATTTACATTTAGACAAACGGTTGAGTAGAGAAAATATTCTTACAGATAAGAAGCTATGACTTTTTAGTGAAGCTTTAGAATCAAAAGGTTATAGTAGCTTTGAAAACTTCAATATTGAAATTTATTGAAATGTTATGACGGCAAGTATAATGTTTGTTTCGTATACAAGTCGATTATATTTTCCTGGCAAAGTTTTACTAATCACATTAATAACTTCTTCACTTTACAGGTTACATATACATATATTTAGCGTGTGGGAATCACTTTAACGTCTCATATCTTTAAAAATGACTTAAAAAATTCTGTTGTAATCGATAAAAATGTAGTGAGCATGGCATCTCGCAAAGTCTCATATGGGTGATTTCATAAAAATAAATATTCTAGCAGAAATGAGACTGAAAAATAAAGATGTCAAAGTAATGGCGTAGCTACATATTCAGCGCCCTGGAGCAAGTAAAATCATTGCGTTCAATAATTTCACGTTTTTTTGCTTAGCTTTCACAGTGTATTCTTACTGGAACTTGCGCCTCTATTAATATTTTGCCCTCCGCATATTTCGTGCGCCTGTAGCAATTCGCTTCAACTATTTGTCGGTAGCTACGCCATTGTGTTAGAGGTTATATGGCTGACCAGATCAAGAAAAAATTGATGGTGACATACCTATTTTAACCACATAGCTTAGACAGTTTGGATTGACAATTCGTGACTTTACATATGATTCAATATTAAACAATGGATCCTTAATCATGAATAATAAAACTGGATTATTTATGTTGATATTTTATGGTATCTATAGTACATGCCACAGTCAGTGAAGAAATTTGGTATATAGTTAATAATCTTGTAGAATAATAATACATTATAACTTCTAAGTGAAAAACTTTTTTTTCAAATATTTTGTCATTAAAATGGAAGCGAACGACAATAAATTATTCCATATTACTTCGAAAAGTTTACCGACAAATCAATTCTCATTTTATTTGAGATGGGTAAAGATTGTACAACGAAGGCAAAATCAAATTTTGTGAAAACTTTTTTTAAGCTCGGATGTAATTTTCGTTGATTGTAAGCTTACGCAGATAAAATTATTATAATCACTG
Organism: Rhyacophila evoluta; assembly: GCA_022683975.1. Classification (NCBI taxonomy): domain Eukaryota; kingdom Metazoa; phylum Arthropoda; class Insecta; order Trichoptera; family Rhyacophilidae; genus Rhyacophila; species Rhyacophila evoluta. The sequence continues at coordinate 10,060 of JAGVSQ010004021.1, forward strand.
GAAACGATATGAAATTTTATGCATTGCAGGTTCTGGAAATCAAGAGATATGTATTTAAATTTCATATGTATAAAATTTCTCTAGATTTTTAACGTTAAAAATGGCTTAATTTTACTCCCGGAGCATTCCCGTCGAATAAAGTAGATCGCTTCTCGGTATCAGAGCTCCGGAATACGCCTGATTAAGACCAGGTGTAAGGACGGGATGGATGGATGGTGGGAATTTTATTTGTCTTATACCATTTCGTTAGTTGGTAATCGTTTATGCTCGTTTGGAATTGGGTAAAGAATCACCGTTGATATTTGTGTGAAAATAATTTGAAGTTGAATAAAAAACATGATTATCAAAAATATTGGTCGTAAAGGAAAATTCAATCAACTTTCAAAATTATTAGGATCTTAACATGTTCAATTTTACTAAAACTGATTATCGGACAATCACTCGGCATTAATCTTCCACGGCTGGCATAATTATATAATATGGACGAAATACACTAAATATGTAAAAATTGCATCCACAAGTATTTACGCGTATGGTAACTGACATAATGGGATGTAAATGATTTGGAAAAACTACACGATATCCGATTCGCGCTTAAAAATATAAGCAACTTTAAATACATACCTATAATGATATTCATTATTTGGTTCACTATAATTTCATTTAAAACGCAATTAGTTCATTATATTTATGATAGGTAAACTGAATAATTAATAACACATACGTTAATTTTCTATGCGACCTCAATGATAGCATTGCAATAAGTACGTTTATTTATTCACATGTATTATATTATTTAGTTTATTGTGTATAGTTTATTTATGCTGCCTATATTAACGTTTTAAGTGAAACACGCGCTCTAAACATTTATTATTTTAAATAATACAATTACACAATATATATGTTACTTACGTATATACCATTTTCACTCCAAAACTGGAGCATATATATCTCAATGGTGTGAAGATAGCCACACCAGATATTGAGAGCATGGAACTTTGTATTCTAAGATTACAAATATTATATAGTAAAATATTTACAGACCATCCATTTGGTCCGTGAGGTATGAGTAAAACCTTCGATTTCATAACTGAAATAACATCTATGTTTGTTTAAAAGATACTTATGTATACATATTATACCATGTTTGCTCCAAAGTTGTGCGTATGAATCTACAAACTGTGACGATAAGCACTCCGGAAGTGGAGTATATGTATCTCGGCAATGTGAAGACGTCTTGACAGGCTATTTTTCACGAGAATTTTTTGTCAGACAATTGCTCAACTCAATGATCATGCAGTCATGCATTTTCGGATTTTTAAAATCCGACAGATGGGGAATCAATCCCGCATTCCTCTGATTGCTAGACGCGCACGCTACCAACTACGCCAACCGGGGAGATTATTCTTGTATAATATATGATTACATATATTTTTTAAATAAATATATCTATATTAATAATATGTATATGAAAATAAATAAAATGTTATGTTTAAAATTATGATTTAAGCTTACTCATAATTGTCATAGAAATTAAAGTATATTTTTATATCCATTACGCTAATTTTACAATAAAAACAAATTTGTATTACCTGAATTTACTGGAAGATTCTACCAGAATAAAGCAAATGTTAAATTCTATGTGGATAAAAATCTACTGCATAAATATAAAAAGGTTTCGATACCTCTAAAGTGCCCTTTTCCTTAAACATCACAGATTTTCTTTTTCCCCTGGAGCATAGAAAAAAAATATTTTTTAATAGTTTCCATTTCTTATCTAGCCTATCGTCTTTTCTCCGTTCCGATTTCAAAATTGAATAGGGTTTCGACTCATCCTATTCGTATTTTTGAGATATCGATATTTATGATAACTTCTGTATATTTAAATTAAAACCCGTTCCGTTTTTAATTAAATTCACTCGGGAAAGTAGAGATAAGAAAATACGAAAAAACAATTTCCTTTTTCTAATTTAAATGAGTACTTTTTAGAAACAAAATTTCCTTGCGTGTTTATAAATTGTTTTGTCGTACTGTCGAAAAGTTTATGATATTTTTTCACGGAGGAAATACAAAAAAAAATATTTCTGAAACAGTAGTAGGTAAGCGGTATACGCTTAATTTAAAATTATATTACTACTCACTCAAGAATGACAGCTGCTTAAGAGCTAATTGAAAATTTGAACTTGTGCCGTTTCATTTTACTGATTTTCTCTAACATTATTTTTTCGTGTAGAAATACTTTTTACAAACAAACATAGTATAGATTATACACATTTTGTTATTTACAATACATTTTTACGGCATATACAAAATTATCTTTAAAATAAATATTTTTACAGTATCCAGCATATAATAGTAAAGTACAATATTTTAAAGTCTTACGGATATACTTATTTTATAAATTTAATATATTATGTAACTACTAACTCATTTAACATTTAAAAATTATTTGTGTTGTTATTCAAAAAATATGACATAATATAGAACATCATTTATACGCAACACGGCCAGTAATTGAGGCGATGATAGAAGTCAAAAATATGTTGTGTTATTATTGTACATTAGTATATTTAATGAGCGATGTAAATATATTTTTTAAAAAAAAAATTATATCACACCAAAACGAGAATCATTTATGCTTGAATTATAAAACTTCACAACCATTTTTTTAAATGTTCAGGAAAATCCTAAGTGAAAATTGGCCGATTTTTATTAAAAAAGAAGAAAAATGGCTTTATTTAAAAAACTTGAGACGAATAAAATTATGCTTAGTGCAATGATATTTATTTTCACGCACTTTGAAGTAGCTATACTATGTCTTAATTCTGGGGCATATTTCAAATTTTCATACCAACATTATTTGGTGAATATTGTTCACTTTAAAATGAGGAATTTCCCCAACATTTTGGGACACTTGAATTCATTTTGAAATATGAGTAATGCGCGCAATCTGTTTTCTTGTGCTGAAATTTTTCAGAAAATTTCAGTCAAAGCTTTTCTTACACACGTGTTTGACCATATTGTGTATATTATACCATGAAAATCATTTTTGTAAAAAAAAAAAAACGAATATTTCAGAGAAATTAAGTTACTATTTTTATAAATTACCAAATGTGGGGGATATTATTGGGAGGGATAAAAGGTTGTTGCGCATACTTTGATATTGGAGGTTTTGGGCTTAAATTATGCAGTGGTTAAGGATACACTTCAATTCAAAGAAGCAGGACCAGAATGATCGATTTTCTTACCCACATATTCAAGTCTTCCCGATAGCAGCTTCAGTACACTCAAGTGCGTGGCGACCTACGTATTGAGTAATTATTATTTACTCATAGGAAATTCCCGTCCAATAAAGTAGATCGCTTATCGATATCAGAAATCTGGGATACGTCTGATTAAAACCAGGTGTAAGGACGGGGCGGGTGGATTTTGGGCATATTGGCTAGTCTCCCCAGTAGCGTGGTTGGTAGCGTGCGCGCCTAGCAATCTGGGCAATGCGGGTTTGATTTCCTATTATCGGATTTGAAGAATTCCAAAAATTTGACAAACACTTCTCGTGAAAATAAATCTGTTAAGACGTATTCAGATTGTGGAGATCCACACACTTTCGGAGTGGATACCTTCACACTGTGTAGATCCGCATACTCTGAAAGATCAAACATGGTATAAAAAAGTGTTTAATATTTTTCAAATAAAATTTTAGAAGAAAACCTATCCAATAAATCTAAATTCGTATTGGAAATAATCCACACTATAGTGGAAATGATAAAAATATTTTTTGTGGGGTCAAAAAAATTGTTTTATCAAAATTTTATTATTATTGTAACATGTGTGTTGAAAATACGAATAGACTATTTTGTGGAAAATTCAACTTATGGATAAATAGATCATTTTGACAACTTTCTTTTTTTTTAAATCTAGAATTTTTTCCAATTATAATGATTTCAAATATCTGACTCTTTTCTCTATTTTTTAAATGCCACTTTAATCAAGAATGGACCCAAAATGTCGTAATTGGGATGCTTTCGGTGAATAATATATATTATGTTAAGTTAACTGTATGTATTAATATAAAAGCATTTCATTAAAACGCGACTTGAGGTCGGGTTAAAGTGTTTGAAAATTTATAAAGTACTACAAGGCGGGCAATAAACCCTCGTTAGTCCTTAACCGATATCACTTGAGAGAAAACTTTAACTCTGTTTACAGATTCACCTACCTTATGCTTTTATTATTATCTCGATATCTTCGTTTTGGCCATTTTTATGGTTCCAAAATATTGGATATCAAAAATTCAAATCTTACTATCAACACTGCCTGCTTGATATCTCCGGGGAGAATTCTTCTGGCTGATAAATAAGACGTATTTTTAAATCGTGCTTTTAACCTTGTTCTACCGTAAAATAAATTGAAATATAAATCGACGTATAAATGTAGAAGAGAAATGACTACCTGCTACTTCTAAAATACTTGAAAAAATGTAGGATTGGATATCTTATACAAGTTATTTAATATGCTATTATTTTATTACGGGATTACTACCCAGATATTTTTCGTATGTGAGGAGATATTTTCAATTATTTTTTTATTAGTAAATTCAAAAATGGTGTAAAGTGAGTTTTTACATGGATTCTTCCAAACGATTTCTTAAAATTGCGTATGAAAGTAAAATTTGACACTGATTTTAAATAAATTAATTACAATGACTATAAATTGACAACACGTTTGTTAAACTGTTTGAGAGAACCAAAAAAAAATCTTCAAAAATGAAATAGACATTATTTCATTCAAAATGTATTTCATTTTTTTTAATGTTCCAATACTAACTTTTTATAAGATTTTATGGTCTTCCTGCACAATTTAACAAATGTATGACACGCGTTATCAACGTATGGTCAGCGATATTAATTACCCATATAAATATATGGGTACTTCAGAGGTTAGCATATCAAGCCATGAAAAAACTGTGAGCTTAATTATCACAGCTACTGGATTTTTAAATCCAAAAATGAAGGACTGTGCGCCTAATGAGTTGATAGTCGTCTTAATAGTGTTGAAATCCATGTGCTCCATTTCCCGTGGGGAATAGTAAAAAAATAGTTTTTCTTAAATTTAAATAAGTTAATTTCAAGAACGTCACGTTTTTATGTTCTACAATATACTGTATCTACTGCATAGTTGTTAGCATTATGAAAACTTACTTTAACAAACACTTCATTAATTTTTAGGTTACTCTTGAATGTTGAATTATCATTTTTTGACGTTGAATTATTTTTTTAAAGAATTACTCCACTAATTAATGTCTAAAATGAATATAAATTCTGAATTCAAAAATTTTCCATTTATAAAGTGTAATTTTAGCTGTCTCTCTCTGACAAAGCTAATGAGTAGTGTGAAGAACAAATTTAAAATGATTTTACTATAAATGTATTATAATATTTTTGAGAGCTTATTTGGATGAATAGCTAAATTATACTAACTTTGCAAATTATAATAATTTTGTGCCTAAAACCTTTGTATAAATATCATTAGTCGTCGTTCAAGTATTTACAATGTTATTAATGTGCTAATTTATATGTTTACCAAAATTTAAATTGATATACATAAGTTCCTTAACCCTTTCTTCGATAGTATCATCTTAACATGAAAACCTACAATACAAGGCTGAAATTATACGAAAAACAATGATAATTATTCTTTTAAAATTCCAGATAAAACAGAATGCCATAAATTAGAGCAAAAATAACATCCCCTAATATTGATTTGATATCAGCCGTGTCACTTCAGTAAAAGTAAAACTAATCCCTATATTCATAATCGCTATTTCTATTCGTTTGCTTCATTTAATAATTCATACAAAATAACAACACGATAAACTAACTTAATCGTTATTCTCTTTGTATGTGATTTTTTTAAATTTCCTCTCTGCTCTAGTGTCCCACTTAAGTACATTTATTTTAAAAAGTTCAAATACATACTCACCTCAACATTTTATAATGCTAACTTTTTTTCGGAAACGGCTAAAAATTTCAAAAAAAGAATTACCTTTGTATTTTTAAATAATATTTTTAAAAACAATAAACAAATGAAAAAGAATCATTTTCATATTACGGGCAATACAATCTGGCGCTTTTTAAGGTTTATTTTAATGAGTAGGTGTGGGTTGAAAGGGTATTTGTATACGTTATCTAAAATGAAATACATTTTTAAATTAAGTAAGAATATATTTTTGATTTTATTATAGCATTTTGTACGACTGACTACATTATAATATAATACAATTATCCTTACCGCATAAACTTTTAAATTACACAATATATCGTGGCTGTGCGAATAACTAATATGTTAGAATTTATTTTCTAGTGCCATGGTTCAGAATGGTACGTATAGAAAAATAGCTATTATTTTTTTATAACTCTTTCAAGCGAATATTGAACAAATAAATGCGTCTTTTGGATTATTTCCCGCATTTCAAATCAATAAATATTTAGTTTTTCTTATTCAATTAGGACAGAGAATAGACTGTTTAGTTGTATATCAGCTAGACATAATACATTCGTACAATCAACATGAAACAAGAAACAAAAATTCTTCCACTATAATGAATTCATTTTTTTATATTATCCCGTCATATTAAATGCAAGTCTGATGACCTCAATATAAAATTGTAGTATATCCCTGCCGTAAACTGCGTGTTTAACTCCTTTAGCAGTAAAGGACTTTTTTTTAGCACAACTATTCAGATTTTTCTCCTCACAGGAAAACAGTATTTTAAGATAAGTAATTAATCACAGCTGGATTAATTAAATTGTTGTATACTAAATAAACTTCTCGATAATAGCGTGTAGCTAAATCTAGCTGAAGATTGTATAAGCTACCTTCGGCTTGCGGTAGATATGTTTATAAAAGGTAGTGAACGTTTTGAAAATAAACAGACGCCGTCTGGTGCTTTGATATATTTAATCGATTTATTCATTGCCATACGATATTTGCGTGCAAATTATGGTATGGGAGAATTAGCAATGTGACATCATCTAATACAACAATTACGCCATAAAACTTCTAAGCCTTGAACCGTAGCAAATTGCAAAATAAATTATCATAAAATATTAAATATTAAGTGTGCTATTTCATAATAAAACTGGCATTTATAATAGTGTGGTTGAAAAGAAATATTAAATTTAAAAAATATATTTTATTAATCATGATAAATTATTTTATTTTACTTTTTTAGCCATGTCCACTTCGAGAGTAGTGCAAATGGATTCATTTGATTTAATTGCATTAATTTATTTGTAATATTAAGAAATAATACATTTATAAAGAATACACAATGCGGCATATATAATAAAATAAATACGTAATATATAAGGATTAAATATTTAATATGGAAAATGAGTGTGTAAAACTTAGGAGAAAATTGAGTAATGGAAAGGAATAGAAACTATTGAAGGAATCTAACTTATTCTAATTCAGAAATGTATTTTTAAAAAAATCGTCAATTTAAGCTCACTCTCACTCAGGTAGAAGATATCAATAAGTGAGACAGTTTCGTTAAAAATAGACATTGCCTACCGTATCACAATCAAGACAGGCTCGTTAGCTCTACACTTTGAAATAAACAAAATAGCTAAATCAGTGCATCGATATTTTTATTGAACTATTCGTAAATCGTTGATATTGTTGTGTTTTATTTTTATAATAATATTGTTTTAATAAATATATAATGAGCTCACATTTACAGGGCCGTGTGGTAAATTTTCACAGTATGATTTTTACTAACTCCCGAAAAATTCTCTCGTTTTTTATCTCTCGCGCATAAGTCATTAAAAATATCGCGCCTTCAGATAATTTTGCCACCCCACAATACAATATTTGCGCCCCCTCATAATTTGTGCTTTTGTAACATTCGTATTGATTTTCGCTACTTTTGCCCATACTTACATTATGCCACCTGATGCAACTATGTCTTTGCTTCATAGCACCCTACGGCCTTGCACGTTTATTTCTTATTTTCCTTAATAACTTAATTTCCGCACGGCGTTCAGACCGTGGGCCAGCCAATAAAAAACAACATTCTAATCCATGCTTCTACTGTCCCATTGGAGCCATGAGAATAAAGGGTAAATTTAAATGGATAAATATTTTTTCTTTTACTTTATGTATCGTATTTGAAGTTGATATAATTTAGACACTAATAATATAACTGCAAGAATAATTCTAATATTCTCAAATCAATATAAACTTTCATATAACTAATGAAAAAATCGGGATAAAAAACGATACATCTTATCATATATTTATTCATACGATATAACAATAATTTAGTATTCACTGCGGACGATTTGATAAAACGGTACTAAAACACACAACGCGTGCTGACTGTAATAGTCGTCTTTCATAATAATTTACATTCGAGAATCGCAACAACCTAAGTGATTTTCGGCGCCCAATGATCGAGCCATTTTCTTCGCTGAATAATTTAACGACTTCTGGAATTTTCCTTCGTCGACTTGAAATTTACCATTTCAGCATACAGCCTGCCGTATTTTATTAGTACATTTACCAATAACTCCGCAGCTTTGATTATTTATATATATAAAAAGCGAGTATTTACATTATGTAAAATCGTTTTTTAACTAGAAAATATACGACATGCAGCTTACCGCTTGCCTTAATTCGAATATATATTACTGAACACCGTATTAATATAAATCGTACATGTTTGATTGCAGTATGGAACCTTCGCTTTTAATCGTTTTTTGTTAATCGGATCTGGGTGAATTATTTGCAATGTTATCACTTATAAATTACGATAAACATTTTTTTCTTGTTTAAATGATTATTTAAAAACATCAAACTTTTCATCAATTTTAAAACCATCAAAAACTCATTTGCAAAGTTCAGTTCACATTTTCATTCCTAACAAGATAGTTGGTAAAGTGGTTTGTGTAGTATTAAAATTGTTTTCGTTTCAAAATTTTATGTTTTAATATTACCTTTAAATATTTTTTTAAGATTGCATTACAAAACAAAGTTCAGTGATATTATATATAATTGAGTTTTGATCATAAATAAAAAAGTGCATTTGTAATAAAGTAGCAATGGATAACGTAATACCTTTGGATATCACCGGAAAATTGAAATACTTCCCAGTGGAGCTGCTCGTGTCAAGAAGATGCAGTCGTTGAAATCGGATGCAGGAAAATGTCGACCAAAAAGGGATCTCCAACCAACGGTAAGCCATTATATTTCAAGTATACTATATTTAATGAAATGTATACTAATATTAGGATTATATCTTAGAATTTAATTGCATATCACCCTTAAAATGAATATTGAGAAATATTATATAAATAAAAACTAAATATAAATCTTAATTTAAGATTTTTTTTATAAATATAAAATATAAGAAAAATAATAAATTATGCAAAAATCTGATTAACTAGATTGTTAACAAACCGGTTTCATATAAGATTATTTTTTTTATTTCAAATAGTCAAAATTTGGAAGCAAATTTTTTTTTCTTCAATTTCATTTTCTGAATATTTTATAATGCTATTTTTCAGAAAAGTCGTCAATCTATTGCATTTTTTTTCGCTTTAATCATATTAGGACATATAGTTGGCAATCCAAAGAATGTTAGTATTTTTTTTCATTTACAAAGGTAATCAGTAAAAAAGCCGCATTATTCTATGATGATACCGAGTTGGGGTCTAATAACTCAATTTTTTTGAAGTAAGGTTCTACCAAGTAAGAAATAAAAACTATAAAATTCGTGTAGAAATTGAATGACAACTAATTCTCATGAAAAATCATATTTCAAGGTCTGTCTGCTTATCATATTGTATTATAATAAAAAAATAAAACCAAAAAAAAACTTGCTGGCCAATATTTTATCATAATATATTAACATTGTCTTTATTTCTTGATACATTTCCGAATAGGGCGACTTTTTTCTTGAGTAGAGAATTTAAATTTTCCATTTAACATTTTTTAAAATCTTATTTTTAACGCTATGTTTTTAAGATAACTTGTCATGTAACAATTCTTTATGACCGTATATATTTCTCAATAGTATACGACTATAAACCTTTAATTATATAATCTTTAATACAATTTCACTCGAACTATTATAAATCTTGGGTAATTTATATTTACTCCAGTGACATTCCCGTCGAATAAAGTAGA